>JAPZPB010000584.1:0-21840 GCA_037952635.1 Bryoglossum gracile | reverse complement strand
TTTTAGTGCTATTAGTATACTCTTAGCAAGTGGGGTTTTTAATTAGCGCTATTAGTATACTCTTAGCAAGTGGGGTTTTTTATAAGTGCTATTAGCATATAATTAGTATATTCTAAATATATTAATTTTCTATTAGCGCTATTAGCATACGATTAGCATATAATTAGCACTATTGGCACTAGCAATAAATTGAAAAATGCTTAATAGAAATTTTTTTGCAAATATAGAAGCTATTTGAAAAGAAAGATTATTTTTTAATATAAAGTTTAAAACTTTAATTTTAAACTCTTTATTATCAAATTAATTTAGCTCTCTTTTCTTAGACTTAGCAGAAGCTAAAAAGTCGACTATATTCCCTTAAGAGTCTTATAATCCTTGAATAGAAAAGCTACTAGCTTAAGAACCTATATAATATATTAGTTTATTTAATTTAAATTATAAATTATAAATTAAAACTTACTATTATCTAAATCATTTTCTATTGATTTTAAAGATACTAGCTTATGATTATGCTTATAGTGAGTTATATAGTTGCTAGTAGCATATGAAACTCGTTGTTTAAGAAATTTTTTACTATTAAATAATTAGTATATATTTAATTAAATATAATTAAATAATAATTTTTTAATATAATATTATTAAATATTAAATAAATATTATAACTTACTTGCAATTTTTTTGGGTACATTTAATAGTAACAGTTCGTGGTTAAGTAGGGTCTTCTTGAATAGGATCTAGCTCTTTAATAAAAAGGCCTTGACTAAAGATAATAAGTTAATTATTTAATAGCTTAAAATCCAGTTGATTTTGCGCAATATTTGTATATTCTAAAGTATTATAAGACATTTTAATAAGTAAATATCAATATAATAATACTTAAGATAAGTGTTTCAAGTTATAGTTGATTTAGTAAAGATTTGAAGTAATAATAGTAATATAATATTAAAAGATAAAGAACAAAAGTCAACTTCCTAGGGATTTTATATATATATATATACTAAAAACTTGAATTCTAGTGCCTTCTATAAGATTATTAATTCTTAATAGAGATAAGTTATATTTAAGTTACTAATATATGCTTTATAAGCTTTAGAACTTACTAGAAAGCTCTAGTTATATTAATAATAATTGGATTTCTAAAGTAGCAAATATAACTTATTTCCAAAGGTGCGCGCACTTTCTAGAAAATAAGATAACCTTATTGCTTATCTATTAGCTAAGATAGCTATCGCGTATCTGTTTAGCTTATCTAACTGCCTTATCTATATATAACTACTATATAATAAATAATTAAATAAAAATTAATTAAATTAAATTAAATTAAATTAAAATTTAATTAAGATCAAACTAAATTAAGTTTAAATTTAATTAACTATAGAAAATTTAATTTAATTTAATTAAATACTATACTGACTATGCTAATCGCTTATAATTTAGCGTATTAGCTAGAGAATACTACTATCTTTAGCCGCAATACAAATTAAAGAGCATAAGCTATTTATACGCGATATTAATTAAGCTTATACTTAATCTAAGAGCTTGCTAAATCGTGGCATTTACTTCTAGCTACCGCGGGAGCTTTTAACCTTGCTTAAATTACTAGAGAGCACTATTTTCATTGTTATTAAGCTATTATATAGCATTATAAAAGCAGGAAACCATTAGTTTAAGATATACTATAACTACTACGTTAATCAATTAAGCATAAAGCAATCTATATATAACTTATACCTCCTTTATAGCAATAAGCTATTCGGAGTAGTTAAACTATAAACTAACGATACTCTTATGCTCGCAGATAATAAATTTGTAAAACAAGAGGAAATCAAGCTTAAAAAGGCTTAATTTGCGGCTAAGGAGCGCTAAACACTTACTATTGCAAATACCCTTAAGTTTAATAATAGCATAATTAAACTTAGCGATTTAGATTTAATTTCTCTTATATAAGAGCGCTAATATAAAAACCTTTAACTAGTATAATTGGAACTTGCTAGCACTATAAGTAGCAAAGGTGCTATATATAAGAACCTCTTTATAAGGGACTAATACGTTGCTTAGCGTGCTAGAAGAGCTTATATTACAACGGTTTGCTAACTAAAGGCGGCATACAACTTTGCAATTGCTGCCTAATTAACTAAATCTATGCTAGAAGATATGCAAGCACTTAATTAACGAATTAAGTAGCAAATTAAGCATACTAATAAAAGGCTTTAATTTATATAACTTAAAAAGAAGTCGCTATAGCTTATTGCCTTTATTAATGCTTTATTTGCTAATAATAAAAACCTTTCCTCTTAGATTAAAAGCATACTTATACTCGCAGATAGCAAAAATAACGCTAATATCGTATATTAGAACTTAATTAAGTGCAAGAGGGTTACTAGAAGCATACTAGCCTTAGAGCTATATAATATAGTAAATAGTTTCAATATAGAAGCTATGGTAAAATCGACTATTAATGCTATACTTAATATTAATATACCTTTTATTCTAGCTATAGATTCCAAGTCCCTCTACGACTGCCTTGTTAAGCTTAGAACTATATAAGAAAAGAGGCTTATAATCGACGTAATATGCCTTCGCGAGGCGTATAAAAGAAGAGAGATTGCTTAAGTAAAGTAGATAGCTAGTAAATTTAACCCTACTGATTTAATAACTAAATCGAAACCTATAAATGCCCTTAAATTACTTATTAATACAAATAAGGTTAAATAAGATATTATAACGAATCGACTTCGTCGGGTTAGTTTAATATAAGTAGTAGGTATAAGTATTATATATAAAGAGAGTAGCTTTAAGGCTTATTAAATGCTACTAATTATAAGTTAAGATAATTAATTTAAGTTAAGCACAAAGCTCTTATCTAAGTAAGGAAACTATCTAGCTTATATAGAACCTTTCTGCTCTAGACCCGGGGGAACCTTAGAACCCCTTAGAACCTAAGGACCTTTTAAGACCTTTAGACCTTTCTGCTTATCTAAAAGGTTTACCCTATAACCTATCCTTATCACGTGGCTTATCCAAGCTATTACTAAGAGTTCTCTGCCTTACTCGCTAGTAAGTAAGCCTTAGGCTCTTAGTTAACACGTGTTAAATGTTACTTCGTAATAGATATATAGAAATAAGTTAAGCAAGGAATACGATAATTAAACAATTAGCATATAAAATATAAGCATATAGCATATACGCGGACAATTGATATATAGCATATATGCGGGCATATAGGCGGAAATATAAGACGATGATTAGCTATAAGCAAATAGAATAACTTAGAATACACGGTATTTTAAGTGCTTTTTAAGTGCTTTTCTAGCAACTTGAAATATAGGATATTTTATGCCTTTTTGGCATATATAGCCTATAACTTATACCAAGTTATACGGCTATGCATGCTGACTAAGCATAAAGTTATATCACTCTAGTTTCTTCTCGTTTTTGGGCGTTTTAAGACTTATACCATTTCTAGAGAAGGCCTAGTGTTGGTTTGACCAATCACGTGGCCTCTTAGGAATGGCGCTAGCGCGGAGCCTCAATCATATATTGAGGTTCCCACCACCTAAATACATAGAACAAAATCAAGAATCATCAACCAACGCAACAGGCATACTACGTGTATAATACGTACGTGCTACGCGTTTCTGATGAAACCGACAGGAGGCGAGCAAGCACGCAGGGACTTCATCTCGAGCTTAGGACTTGATATGGACAAGGAAATAGCTGATGCGGTTGCAAATTTACGGCATTATGAAGAGGAGCATCGTAACGTGCGGCCACCGAATGTTCTATGGAATCCTGAACGTAGGAAGGTTATGCTGGTCGACTTTGAGCGTTCAGAGATTTTGAATCAGGTGCCAGTTCTGCTAGAGACATCGCCAAACCGGAAGCGGAAGCATCCCCACCTCTACCCCAAGGCATCCGGTCGAAGTCTTTCTGATGGATTCATCATCAATTCTAGGAAGTACTGCGATTGGAACGATTTATATGTTTAGGTAGTCTCAGCAATTCAACTCATTAAATGCCTTTGCGCAATTTTCTGTAGCATGTCCTCCTGCAGCAATATGATGTATCCTTTCGTTGCCTCGCTATCCTTGATCAGTACTGCTTCTTCGGCCCGCATCAATTTGCGTATCGTGAACGTCGCGCACAGGCCACTTACACCTCCCGCACGACCCGGCTCTCTTGGGAGGTCTGAAGAGGATGTCCAATCGATTTCTTGGACAAGTGTTGGACAAATTCCCTTCACATTATCGAAACCCTGCTCCTCCTGTGGCCTCGTGGGGCATGAATTTGCGCTAAACGGCTTTCGTCGGATTATCAAGACATTCCCGAGAAACCTGTAAAGCTTCGAGAATGGTCGGTGAAGCGAAAAGGAAGTTATGATCTTCTTACCGAAGCTGGCAAAGTTAAACCCAAGGCTCTCGATCCAAAATCTTATGCTGGTAAGCCATGCCTGTATCATATTGACAATTGGTCTGTAATAACCATAAATTTCAGCTCCAAATGGTGCATCGATGCGTCCGAACTCGGATTTTCAGAAACGACTAGTATCTACCTTCAAAGGAACCGAAGTCGTCGTTTATGCTGTTCCTGCAGGTGAGTGACATCTAGTTCCGACTCTTTCAGTCGCAATGAATGCTCAGACTCATAGGAACTCCACTGCCCGATGACCTTATACTTGTGCATGAACACTCCGATCATTACTCGCTGCAGCCGGCCTTGGAAATGTCTCTAAGTGGTAATAATTGACTGTCGCCCCAATACACACGTGTGCTAAATCATCATACCTCTAGATCTGAATGGGAAAATAACCGATTTTCTGGAAAGGAACTCGACGATCTTGAACAAAGAGCAGTGGCTTCAGAGATACCCCAAACCGACGGAGTCCTCTACTTCGTCATACCCTACAACGTCAGCGTCGTCTTCTAAGTATCAACAAGCGACTTCTTCGTCAGCATCGTCTTCTACCAATCAACAAGCGACTTCTTCTTCATCGACAGATTGGGTCTGGGATGAAACATACGGGAAGTATAGATATTGGGATGGTAAGCAGTGGGTCTGGCAATAGAGCTGCAGGATGGAACTTCCCTTTCTGCTCCGAACACGAATTTACTCTTGTTGGTTTCTGCGAGTGTCACGTGAATTGGATATTGCTTAGTCATAGAAAATATCGTTCACCAGACTTTCCTCGGAAATTGCCGTGTGAATTTTTTCAAACCCATTCATCTCTCTACCACGAACCACCCATCAATCCCCAATCCTTTTGTGCCACAGCTGTACCATGCTCCGTCGTACCTACCAATTTGATACTCTCAGACGCTTCTTCCCTCCTGTCAGCAAGTTGGGCTGTCCATACCGAAAGCAACGGCAATTTTCGGTGATCTCGATCAATTCCTCGTTCCCAGCCTCCTTACTACGATACAACTCTAGGCAGAAATCAACCCTTTTCGATTACAAGAAACGGGGAAATGATGATCCTGCTGATGATGGCGTTGAGGTCGCATCAGATGGTCTAGTTTATCCGACCGTGTCAAAGAATATGCCATGTTTGTATACCATACGACTCCGAGGACAATTTGTTTACAATTTAACAGTCTCTAACGGCGCCACGCTCATGCCCAATACCTTCATGATGCAAGAGATTATCCGAACGTTCTTCGATGAATATGTTGATGATGTGGAGGATGGCAAATGCATTGATACCCCAGTTGTTTACCACATCCCAAAAGGTTCGAGATTATCTAGTCTCATTGTACTACTATACTCACATGGCTGTTAGGAACACCCATACCCAGAGGCCTTATCCTTCTACACGAACACACATCCCAGTTCTCTCTCCAGCCTTCAATGCCCTTACCGATAAGCGGTATTTTTCTCCTCACAAGTGATGATATCTGCTGACAATTTCATTTGCAGACCTGAACAACCTCCTAGATGATTTCTATTCGAAATACGCGGAAATGAAGAGTGCTGAGCAGTGGCTAGACGAAAATGACTTCTCTTCTGCTGTTGCAGACGACGCAATAGTGAAGTGGATGGCTAAATAGATTTGCCACAGCGATTTTATTCACCAAAAGAGGATTATAAAACTTCGGAACAAGTTGAGCATTAGTTCGTCAGAGGAATTGAAGGTAGACACGTTGGCAAATTGTGTGAGAAGATTGGACAGATACATGTACAACAATCCTGTAGGAATATGTTGAGTAGCAAAAATTTCCTTGATATACCTCTCAATCTTGTCCTCGCTCTAAATGCTGTAGATCGCTCCAATTGAAGACGTTGCCGGGATGGACGGGAAATCCGCCAGGGAACGTTTGAGAATATCATCGCGCAGTTTGCGGCAGTATTTGAAGAGCTGAAGCCCTCCGAAACATTCTTTCCCCGATTAGGGATAGAGAGCAATGTTCACGCTAGGCAGCTTTCGTCAGTTCTCGGTAATCCTCCAAGTAATTTACGAATGCTATCTAGTTTCTCCAAACCCCGGGACAATCCGCGTCCAGAAACGTCCCGTGCCGTGCTTTAATCGACTAGGGCAGTAAACAGACACAACACCAGGATCCCGACATCTGATGCTAAGGATATCGGATAATTCTCATGCTTATTGGTATAATGTCATATGCCTTTCTCTATTATTTCTCAGGGCCTTCTATATGATATAAGAAGAAGCTGCAGAACAAGGCAACCACCGTACGCCTTCACCCTTCATGTCCTCACCTCTACACCACTAGGCTTGCCTCGCTTCGTACTCCATGTCACGCCCATACATTTATTTCTCCCGTCAGGATGCCTCCATCTAATTCCAACTTGTATACATTTGAAAGGAGCGTTACGGGATCTCTACACGATTCTGCGGACCACCTCGTGAGTTACTCCGTTCGATATTACTCTCTTGTGTGCTGAATTGCATGATAGGTTGGGGTGACCCAGACAATCTCTTTTGGCAGTTGTAACCACCCGAAAAATCACTTCTTTGTGGCTAGAGGGTTCAAAATCACTTCTTTCAAACATCCAAACATCGTAGAAATCCAATTCTACGGTCAGTATTTCAACACTACTACAGACGCATTGGGGGCTACCTGGGCAGGACGGTCCATTCTTGTCCGTCATGGGTATTGGATTCGACTGCTTCGAACTAGGTTTAAGCAGAATACCAGACCGTTCCGTCTAAGAAACACCCAGACGGGGTACTTGATTGAAGGAAGTTGCTGTGGTCATAGTACCCCAATGTCTATTCCAGAGCTACAGGAGTGTTGGGAAGGTGGAATACTTCTTGCAGAAAATGATGGAGGGTGGAGACGATTTATGCGGCACATACAGATGCAGTTGATGCAGCGGAGAATTGGCAGGCTGATATCGAGGCTAGCATGTCGGAGTCAAAGGGAGCGCCATAGAACTACGCGTGAGCGACCATTGCCGTTGAGGAATGCTGTGTAGCGGTGTATCTTAACTTGTCGTTGCTTTTCATATTCTAGGCTAGCCAGGATACAATCTTATTGCTACCAATTATTTGTTTAACTTATATAAGATCACCCCAACTACCAGCTTTCACAGGGTCAGGTTCGCAATGACAACCGTCGTCGCCCTCACCGAAGACCCCTTTCGTATTATCCGGGAAGGAGCTTTTTTCTTTCTCAAAGGAGTCCGCTCTATCTTTCAAGGTCTCCTCGGTATTATAGGAGGACTTTTGATGATTCTTGCAGGCCTCCTCCTCAGCATTATCGTTTTATTTGTCACTAGTTGTATCAAGGCTGCTGTCGTTATCTTCCGAATCCCTCCACCTCGTAAGAGCCTTGTATTATTTTGTCTTTGAAAACAAAATATCATCTCGGCCTTATAGTTAACAAAATTAGCTCCTCTAGACCCTCGAGAACGCACAATGATCAACCTTCATCAAAAGCAAACCCTTGAGGATATCCAGATTCCTCCTATCTCAACTTCGGCAAAACGGAAAGGTGACGATGATTTGGGAGGACAGGCTGCCGCTGAACGAGAGGCGACGAAGGAGGCAGAGGCAGGAAGAAAGAGTGGCGGGGTGCACAAGAAAATTCGACAGCGGAGCAGGCGGCACTGCTGTCAAAGATGTATGTGTGATCTGTAAACATATTTCGGGAGGGTACTTGGATTGCCTGGCCGGAAATTATGCTGGATTTGGATTCTGTGCAACCGTGTCCAATCGCTATGTTGATACGATTAAGAACTTCATCGAAAGAGCAATCAAATATATTTTATACATCTATAAAAAGAAAAGAGAAATCCACCCTTGATTGAATGATACGCACTATAACGCCGCATCATCCCATCCCAGTCCTTGTTCCATCGCGTTCCATAGTTGAGAGTAAAATGTAGCTGCCCTGGGAAGCCCTTCCTGATCTATGTGCTCCACCCGCTTGCGAAACGCTTCAATCCGTATACTTTTTGCCTTAGCATAACAGAAAGCCTTCACTTCTTCCTTGCCAGGTTCAATAGGATTGTCCGGCTCGAGACGACAGCCAGGTGAAGTCTCCTGGAGTTGGCTTTCTAACTTTGAGAAAGACGACTTGAGTATAGCAAGTTCGAAGGATTCGTCTGGTAATTCGATTATGCTGAGAACTTCGTCGAGTCGCAAATACTTATCAATTGCCTCAGAGATCTGGCTGCGGTCATGATCTCCCAGCTCAGACAGCCGGGCAAGGGTATATAACATGGGGTCAAATGTTCCATGTAATAAAATGCTAGAGCCGCTCCGTATGTATTGACGTCCCGCTTCAGCGTTAGGGATGTTGGGCAGCACAAGAGAGTTCCCTATCGAGTGTGAATCCTCGACCTCGAGCATTTCCTCCTTCGAACGTCCATCCTCTGTGTCGAAATCAAGCCGTGCAGACGATGCAAGGGAGCTATCTTTCGAGTGTCCACGTTCCGTGTCGACGTCAGGTGAAATGTAACGCCGGGTGAGTTGATTGAATTTCGCTACTATACCCTAATACTCGATAGATTGACGAATCAGAGTTCGAAAGGGGCAAGCGTTTGAGATGGTAAGAAGTATCTATATGTGGCATTAGACGAGCTTATCCATCACAAAGGAATGAATTTCCGACTTACCCAAGAAAACAAGACTAAATTGCTATTATCTTCGCAACTCTTTACAGAGAGTCCCAAGGCAATTCCAGACATCAACAAGCAAAGAAGAGCACGAGCTACGACGTTCCATTGGAAAGTTCCCCGAATAAGAATGACGTATCCGATAAGGAGAAGTAGGTATGCTGCAGCAATTGAAAAGAGAAGGATCGCTGTTGCCTCAAGGGACGCATCGTGAAGTAAGATGCTGCACACAATTTTAGCTGGCGATAAAAAAGTATATAGATAGCTGATTGAACTATACCTTCCAGAAAGCAAAAGAAATATAGAATACGCAAATATTATTCCCCCAGTAATGAACCACCGGTGCAATTGCAGTGACTTTGTATAGACATGGAATAATAACTCATACTGCCAATCGTCAGCACAAACTTTGTATTGATTCTGCCCAAGGAGTACCTCGTAGAATATCGACAAGATCTGATTCAGTAGGAGCAAAAAGAAGTAGGCCTTCCGCCACCCGTTATCATCTAATTTTTTCAGTCTGGGCAATGGAGGTGCAGAAGTGGTGCATACCGTCAGCCCGGGATGAGAAGACCACGCACGCAATGGCAATAGAAGCGCCCATAGCTGGGACGCAAACCGCCAACTGTGCCTTCCGGCGGTTGTTGGGCAACCACCATCCCCAAGCCTTGATGACTGTAATGGCAATATTGACTGCAGCCAGCGATGCGAATGTTTCTGACGAGAAAGGGCCTTCTATTGGCGAAAGGGGAGAGATGCGCAAGGATCGAGAAGGGGTGTAATGCATCATGTTGAAAGACGTGGTGAGGAGCGAATGATGCAAACCGTCTGCCTTGACATTTATATACTACAAATGTCTGCAGGTCCCCACAGCAGAAAAGCCCCTACGCTAATCTATTCATGCGAATATAAGCCACCAACAACAAGGAAACTCCGTTTAAAGTGATCCAACATAATCCACGACGATCCACCGTGATCCAACGCTACCGAAACTTATGCCTGGTTGGGAAAGCCACGGCAGCCCAGGGATTCCGATGCAAATAACCCCTCAAATGCACATTTGTGAGGATACGTGCCTCTTCTGGTAATAATTGGCCGACATTGGCGTGGGGCGCTTTGACGATCGGGCTTGAAAGCCTGGTCTACTGACGGGCTCGGCTGGAGGGAGGTGCATAAAATGCGACAAAAGGTGAATTTTCGGTGATAAAACTCGCATCTTCTCCTCTAAAACCAACCAAGAAGAATTGGACCGGTATCATGACCATATCATTGGAGAACATTGCCATTGGGATCTCCTCTTCTCGTATGTTTGGATCAAATGCGAGACAACAATTTGTTCATCCTCTGGAGGTATCACAATCGTCCGTCCAAGAGTTAGATGAGCACCACGGCCAGACTCCTATGCGAGACCATGATCCTATCTCCTCAGATCTTTCACAGAGCATCGATCGTTTATGCACACACCTACGATCATCTACTCTCCTGTCGTTGACAGAATCGTCGTGTCCTCTTCCGTGTTTAACAACTCGCACCAGAGTCTCGAAGACCACTTCTCCGGTTCGGTCGGTATCAGTCTCGACTCCTCTCTCCTCACTATCTGATGATGCCTCAACGGCCACCCATCTTCCGCCATCAGGAGCAGCATTGTCGCAACTCCATTCATCCTCCATCGGAGTAGGTACTGCATCGCCAACCACTTGCCCGTTAGCGTCAGCGGTATGCGAATATCCTCCTTCCTTACATCCAAATTCTCCACGATCAGCTTCCTCTTTTGGGGCATATTTTCTCGATAAAATTGGATTTATGCACACCAGGCGAATCGAAAATTTAGTTCGAGCAACTGATGGCTTTATTGAATCACAAGAGCTTGACTTCGAAGCGTTTGCGGAGGTAGTGACTATATGGTCAAGGATTTGTAAAGGATCTGAACTGAGGATCCAACGGCTGTATGAGAGCCGCGTCAAGTTCAAGCATCATATCACTCATGTGCTTGGTGTTATATACTTCTCCCATGAGGTTGAAGCGACGGCACATTCAAAGGACTTGAAGCGGTCCTGGCGCCAAAAAAGGCAGAGTGCAGCAGTTGAGAAGATAGCTAAGGCACTTGACGTACAGCCAAAAGTTGTGACAACTGAACAGGGAAAGAGCAAGAATTATATATTACTTGCAAAAGATGGGCTCGGCACGCTCCTGCAAACTGGTATAGGCACAGATTACATGTAAGTGGGAAAATAAATTCAACTTTGTGTGAAATATACACTGACTCGCATACAAACTGGGAAAATAAATGCACAAAAAGAGATGTGGAGCTACTGCTCCAACACCGGGACGAACGTCTTGGATATCTCAGAGACCGAGCTCGCGCACTGGACAAACGAGCTGGCCAAATCATCCTCGATGGCATGGTTGGTTATGGTTGGAGTTACGGTGAACTAGCAAATAGCCGGAGTTGGTTGACAGACTGTTTGAGACGATACATCGACCTTGATCAACTAGCACGCAACGAGGAAGGCCTGGCAACCACACAGCCTTGCGGATACTTCGGCATGGGAGTAGGCTCGCTCTGCCTAGAGGACGGAGATCAAAGAAACAGGCGTCCTGATTCAAATAATGCAGAACGCTCACCCAAGCGAGCTCGACGATCACAGAATTCCGAGGCACAAGACATATTGCCGATGATAGGATTGCGGCCGACAATTGGTGATCCGGAAATATTGACGACGATGTGGATGCAGCCTATGCTTGATGAACCAAACATATCGACAATGATGTGGATGCAGCCTATGCTTGGAGAACCAGACATATCGACGGTGATGTGGCCACAGGCTACACATGAGCAAGAGATCTCGACAATGACGCAACCGCTTGAGGAACTAGATATGGAGCTGGCACAGTCACTCGACCCGGATTTATCCGTGACCTCACAGCAGCAGCAGATGCACAACGGTGAAGATTTGCAATACACAACACAATTTCCACAAGCATATAGATCTCTTCCCACCCCTGCGCCTGCTTTCAGCAGTGTAAGCAATGATCTTTCGATACAGGACAACGGAATGCATCATCCGGTGGAAATGGATCCATCCAATAGGCAGCCTAGATCTTTCAGATTGAGGAAATCTTGCGATACTTGCCATGATGCGAAGGCCAAATGCAGCAGCACTCTTCCGGTATGTTTACGTTGTCGACGGCGCGGTATAGATTGCATGTATAGCCCTACGGGTCCAAGAGGCAGGCTCGCCAAGCCCATCAAAACAAACCCATCATCTTTGTCTGGAAGCGCCTTCGATTGGGTCTGACCAATTGCCCATCGTTCCAAAGATATCAAGCGTCCATTTTCGTTGTGAACAGCAGAAATATGAACGACGTGTTCCCGCAGCCATCTGACATCAAGCTTGAGTTACCAGCCAGATATATGACGGACCCTAGATTCCAATTTACCGACGAAGTGACACGATGAGGGTTATAGTATTGGATTCTAGGATTCCCATCCTTCACTAAAGGGATCGCCACAGCTGAGGTCCTGCGAGGTATGTGGAAAGATCCGCCAGTGAGGACGAATGTCTCGGCTTTCCACCGTGATACGATTTTTGCCGGATCGAGGACAACAGCAATAGAAGAACCAGTTTGAATCTGTCAGAATATGATTAGCTCTAGCCCTGCAAATACTATATTTAACCAACATTGTTCAAATAGCTCTTTTCAAATTCCTTCTGCACATCTTTACAATTGCATGTGAAGTCGAGTTTGGCGAGTTGCTCCTTGGCAGAAATCGTTTTGTCGTGGTTATCGCGCGCGGCCTTCTCAACCAAACTCAAGAAAGCAGGCGTTGGCTGCGAAATTACAAGAAACGCCTCGTCGGAATTCATGACCCTTTTCGAGGACTCCGAGGTCAACACAATAAGGTTGTGGACTATGATTCGATTCACTTAGGGCGTACTGGCATTTGACGTTAAATAAGGTTTTTCTAAAACGTGGCAAGCGGGGGCAAGGCCTTTCCAGGCGTGACCATACACGTGACTACAAATCCACCATGGAGCTTGCCAACACGAAATGGCGTCACGAGGACATGACTGCGGAGTTTGCGCCAGGGTTTTGCGGTCTCAAGGATCTGGCCGAGGAGTTGAGGAATGTTCTTTTTCGCACCCGATATCTGACACCTTTCACAGGAATATACAAAGATCGCAATATTATGTACGATGGGATGATCAATGCATTCAACAAGGCGATCAAAAATTTGGGAAAGGAGTAACAGGCAAATTCATGGGCATGGCGAGGACTGACCTTTAGCATTGAGGCGTTTGGTACTTTTTTTTATTGAAATATTTATTTTAGGAGTCTGGGGAAACTGTACAATGCAATGATACCAGGGATGTCAATGAACGTCTCTTGAATGATGGGTTTCGGGTACATCAATTTTTTTCCGGTAAAGACGTCGCGTTTCATGTCTCCTTCCGATGACCTGATGAACCACCGTTCTGAAATCATGCCTAATCCTGCGCAGAGGTCGCCTTCGACTCACCCAGACCTGCGTTTCTTCATCTTCTTTGTCTTCTTAGGCGCCTCTGAACGACGCTTCAACTTGGTACTGTAATGTACCTGCAATATCCCCTTGCTCCTATTCGGATGTGGATTCCTTCCCCACTCTTGGCTATCGAGTATAGCAGAGACCGTTCTTAAGGTGTTGGATAGTCGATGGAAGTTACTGGGAGATTGGCATATTACCCCACCTCTCCTACTTTTTGAGTTTCGTCGAGTACTGCACCTGGATTGCCCCTAGAGTCCGGTCAGGAAGGGCACGATGGATCTCTTTCCATAAGCGACCGTCTTTCTTTATCGTGCGTATCGTCTTATTCTCTTCTAGTTTCCATGGGACGCGTTTTCTCTTAAACTATAACGTCGCTAGCCGCGCCTTGGAATATATTATAGTTTTCTAAGCGGTTGCAGCCTCTATGGACGTCTCCTAGTTAAAACGCATGCCTAACGCTTTGGAAATAATAGGAAGATAGAGGTGCTCTAGGATATATAATAACTAGAACTCGAGATTGAATATAATCTTATTCCTAATCTTAACGCGTTTAAGAAAACCTTGGAAGGGCTACTCTTAATACTCTGCACCTAGTGCCGACTCCACCGGAATAGAGGGACTTCGAGAGGTTCGTAGACTATAGTGGTGGTGGTTATCTATAGGTGTTGGCTTATCGGGTGGTGTTAGTGCGTTGTCGGTAGGTGCGGGGGGAGCTTCCGCCGTTTTGCAGGTCGTGGATCCTCGTTATCGTCGTCGTTTGTATTATAGCCGTGATCGCTATCTTTAAAGTCGTGGTTGCTACTACTAATCTCCTTAGCTTCGTCCTAGTGCCGCTGCCTCTCTTTAATATTGCCGCCACTACTATTACCCTCCTTTGCCGCTACCTCTTGTTGCTCTTAACTACTAAGTAGAGAGCTATGCCCTAGCTCCTCTAATTTGCCGTTAATAGCCGCGTCTTAATTATATTCTTAATTAATATAAGGGTGCAATAGCTTAGTAAAGGGACGATAAGGATATAAAGAGCTAGGAGCAGTAATCGATAATAACTTTTCTTGCTCCTTAAAAGCTAGTAGCAAGTCTATATTAAGCTTAGAAACCTTCCCATTACTCCCTCTTCCGCCGCTCTTATCTAATAGCGTAAGTAAAGAGTAGGGTGCTAGCTTGTTTAATATGCCTTCTATTATCCCGTTATTACTATATTAGTTAATCTAATCTAGTAAGGACTTAAGAGGATAATAGTAAGAGTAAGGCTAGCCTTAAGCAAGCATTAGCGTTAAAGCTAAGCTATCTTATTAAAGCAAAGGAATTAGATAAAGGTTATTATTAATATAGCAATTGCTTTTAATATCTTACTAGGGTTTATAGTTAGGCGGTTTAGTGGAATTGCTCCGCTTAGTAGTAGTTTTGGGGTTAGGGGTCTTTGGCTTATTATTTTCAAGAATCACGGGTCTACTTGCGTATTATTAAGAACCTTCTTGCTAAAGTAAAGAGCGATTATATATACTTTAAATGCCTTAGCTATTACTTATATAATTGTTTAATCTAGACTATTTTTAATCGATAGCGCTTCTATTAGCTTTAAAAGCAGGCTCTTCGGGACGCTATAAAGTATCTTTAAGATTCTAGTATTCTATTAAGATTCTCTAGTATAACGTTTAACTTAAGGGCTCTTTAATCGATAGTAACTTGCTATTTATATTATTATCGCAATCGTTATAAGTATTCTCGCGTCTTATTAACAATAATTAGATAAGTTTAATTCTAGAATGCTATAGTTATACCTTAAACTTTAACTATATTATCTTCTTACTAAAATGCAAAGCTATGCTCTTGGTGCCGAGTCGTTGCGGCTATAGACTTAAGCTGCTTATTACGCTCGAGTATTTCACCCCTATTTTTATACAATAACGCTAGCTAGTTATAACAACCAAAGCTGCTATTCTTGTATACGTGTAAAGTAGAACACTGCTTAGAAGATAATATATTTAAAGGGGGCTGCCAAAATTAGACACGACTTATAGCTATTGCAAATGAATTAAAGTAGATAAGAGGAATTGTTCTTGCAAAATGCTGATTATTATAATCTAAGCTTTCAAGGTAGGAATATAGAAGATTTATATAGCAAGCCTATAGGTACCGCGGAACTAAGATTGGCCTATCCCCTCGGCTTGCTTATTTGCCGCCTATAACTGCTATTCCACTATTGCAATTCCTAGGATAAGAGAAAAAGATATAAGGGAGCGTATAGAGTTTATCCTAAACTATCTCTATCTTCTCTTAAAGGGCTATAAGCTACGCAATCGCTAATATATCTACTTTAACCTTGCTTGCCTTAATAGAATAATCGAGAAACAGAGTATTAATCGGCTAGTCTTGCCTCTTACTTATCTATTTTATCCCTTATCCGCTGCCGCTTGCTACTATCTTTATAAACCTTAGCCTAGATAATCTTTCTTATTTAAGAGGCCGCGTAGCGCGATATTCTTATATCTAGTATGCTATGCGTGCCACGTAAATATGCCTCTTATAGCATGCTATATCGAGGATCTTTATCTAATACTCCAGCGTTAAACTTTATTCTTTACCTTTATTAAGACCGCGGAAGTAGCTATATTAAAGGTTAAACGGCTTTGCTTGCTTGCAATCGCTTATATTTTGCGCTAGGATTCCTTCGTTTCGCCGACGATTAAGAGATAGTGCTATAATCGGTTAATTTTATATATATAACTTAACTAAAACTAGGTTCGAAAAGGTAGTTCTAACTAATAGAGTTCCTTATTATTAGCGCTTAAACTAAGGCATATCGCGAGAAAGCCTTATAAATAAATATAGTGCTATTCTGCTTGCTATAGCGTATTATGCCTAGAGTCTTCTTATAGCCCTTAATTGTTAAACCTATTTTTCTTATATGCAATTGCTTTAGATAAAGCTCCTTTTAAGGTTATATAATCTGCTGGCTTATACTAGCTAAGTAGTCTTCTCTACTTCTCTTAATCTTTTTACTAGCAGGGTTTTATATCTAGTCTAGAGGGCGCTCTTTATAAGCTCCGATAATGCTATTATTATGCAAATAGTTATTTGCTATAGCCTAGATTAAGGTATATAGCATATATCGTCGTTTCCACGGCGTAAACAAGCTTACTAAGATTCTTTGCTAATATATAATATTATAGCATAGTTAAGCAGATGCTAGCTAGATTACCGTAAGGCATTTCTTTTACTAGCCAGGTCGCAATGCATAGAGGCACGGCTAAGGCAAGCTAGCCCCGCTATTATTACTAGTAAGGCATTATTATAAAGTTATAATAGTGCGATAGCGATAAGGGAGCAGAGCTAGCGCTTATGCTTGTATTCTAGCTAGTCCCATTGATTATAGACTAATGTAGAGGGGGCGGAAAACAAGGAGCTTTGCCTCGATATAACTTTATATAAACTCGTATATGCAAATAACAATAATAATAGAAGAGGAGAGAAGAGACGATAAATAAAGAAAAAGGGGGGGCGTAGCTTCTAAGGTTTGTAGACGGGTTGTAATTCGTGTATACTAGTTATACTTTCTAAGGACTAAATGCATTAAGTTATTTAGCTTAATTAAATTAAATTAATAATAATATAAAGTCTTCTTTAAGCGGGTATAAGTTTTAAGGGTAATATATGCAAAAGATAGGACAAAAAGGGCGTATCTTTTATTCTATATTCCTTAAAGGAACTTTTATACCTATTAAACCTTTTATATTACCTAATATAAGTAAGCTTATTTACTATATATTTTTGTCCCGCTTTTCTTTCCTCAAGGGTTACCCCTTTACACTAGCTATGCTAGCCGCTAATCTAAGGGCAAAGCGCGAGGAACCTCTATTATTATAAAGGCTTTACTAGCTAGAATATAATAGCTCGAAAAGGAGCAACGACAAGCACGCTAGAGTGCTATGCCCTTTACTCCTCCTTTTAGGGTAAGCTTATAAAGCATATAACCTATAGTTAAATAAACCTTTCCCGCGCTATATAGTTTTAAACTAGACTTTAAACGTTTTAGCTAAATAAGAAGCGGCTTGCTAAGAGACTCTCCTCTAAGAGGCTCTTATAAGATTAAGGATCTAGACTCGCTTAATAATAGTTTAAAGCCTACGTTTGCCTTATAAAGCAAGGAACTCTATAGCAAGTTAATCTAGAATAAAGACTAGTTCTTTATAGAGGCTTATTGCATAGCCTATATATTCTCTATTACTAAAGGTACTACTTGCAAGAACCTTAAAATGCTATACCTTAGTAATTATGCTATAGCCTTTTAAATAGTAAATAATATAATTAAGCATTTAGCGGACTACTTTAAAGTTATCGATAAGCGTGCTAATGCTTATAATTTATATTTATAATTACGCTAGGCTAAGGATAAGCGGTTCCGCGATTTCAAAATCCGCTTTATAAATCTTGCTAACTATACTAGAATTAATCTAGATACTTAGCTAGATAATATTTTTAAACGCTTCTATGCTAACCTTTAAGAGAAGCTCCTTACCTAAAGATAGGACTAGACTACTCTTTAGTAAGCTATTTAAGCTCTCGATAATATTAATAAAGAGCTTATAAGCTTTAAACGCTATACCTAGAAATAACCCTTGCCTAAGCTTTACTAGGCTCCCGGGTTAAGCTAAGCGGTCGGATATGCTAAGCTTGCTTATAAAATAACCCCTTAAGCATATATTCTACTATTTCGGAGATCCCCTCCTTTAAAGACCTCTCTTACCCCGCTTATTCCTTCTAAGGAACGCTCTGCTACGCTAGACTAGTATTTTAACTATTATAAGATAAGCTATTATATCTATAATTGCCTAAAGCCTCGATAGCTAAGAGCCTTTTATAAAATAAAGCAAGATAATAAAAAAGGCATGCTTTTAAAAAAAGAAAAAGCTTCTAATAAGGAGTCGGGAAACGAGGACGCCTAGAATAAGTCTTTGCCCTAGCCATAGCATGCTCGATTAATATAATCGATATATAAAAGTTAATAGATAATATAGCATTTATTATTTTATATAATTTAAGTTTAAATAGAATTATAGTTATAAATATTTATGCTTTCCTAGATATAAGAGCATATAGCTTCTCTTTTCTTAATATGCGCTATACTCTTATAGTATTAGAATTTATTAAAGCCCCTCTTTAAGCATTAGATAAGCCTATTGCAATTAAAGGCTATAATAGCAAGAAGGGCAAATTAGTTACTTATTATATTAAATATATGCTTGCGATTAATGGCTAAAAACTAGTTCGAGTACCCTTTATAATACTTAACCTAAGAAACTATAACCTAATCCTTAAATCTAGATAGTTCTTCTTTTATAATATTTAACCCGATCTTAGGCGCCGCTAACTAGACTAGCTTAGCTTCCTGCCTCCTATTCTCTCCTATGCTCGCAAGATTCTTAAACCCCTCTTTAGCATATACTAAGATTAGAATATAAAGCTAAAAGTAGATTATTAATAAGATATATACTAGCAAGATTGCATTATAGCTTGCGAAGATAAGTTTAAAGCTATAGAAAAGCTCTCTTTAACTCGCGCTATAGCTACGATTATTTCAAAAAAAGAACTTATAATTAACTTAATTGCAATCCCGCTAGCTTCCCTAGCCCCTTTAGTTCCTTTAGCACTTAATGCCTTAATAGATAGTAACAAGGGCTTTATAGACTATAGTCGATAGCTCTTTTTATAAGAGTTATGCTCTATTAATTATAGTCTATAAGCTCCTTTTAAGTATTCTAAGCTACGCTCTATTAATTATAGTCCTTAAGCTTCCTCTAAATCGGCTTATTAACTTGCAAAATGCTAAAGTATTACCCTTATTAAAAAGGAGCTACCTTTACTCCCATTCCTTATTCTTATTAAAAAGGCTAAGCGCTAGATCTTAAAACGCTTACTCCCCTTAATTTAAGCTTAAGCGGCTTAAGCCTTAACCCGCGCTCCTTCTTTTAAATAAAACCTCGAGAATAGCTATAATAGCATGCACCAAGATCTTTATAGATAGCTACTTAAGCGTACTTAGATTCTAAAAAAGGAGCCTCTCTTACCCCTTACTAAATAGGGCTTGATTATGCTAATAGATATTTATAAGATTAGCGCTACTATATTCTACTTAAATCTTCGCTAAGATAAGAATAAGCTCTTTTTTATTAGTCTTTATAAGATTAATAAAAAGCTTGTAAGCCGCGGAGAAGATACCCTAGCTAATTAGGATAAGGTTAAGGCAAAGCTCTTAAGAGTTTACTCGAGCTATAAGGATATATTTTTAAAGGTAACGTTTAATAAAATACCCTTGCATTGCTCCTATAATTATAAGATCTAGTTAAAGACTAATACGAAGCTCTCCTATAAACCCCTTTACTTATAGAGTATAACTAAGCTATTAGTAGTTAAGAAATACCTTCTAAAAAACCTCGATAAAGGGTTTATTAAAGCTAGCTAGGCTTTATAGAGCTTGCTAGTGCTATTTATAAAGAAACCCAATGGCTTACTACGCTTTTATATCAACTTTCGCAAGCTTAACTAAATTATTTAAAAGAACTATTACCTGCTCCCTCTTATTAATAAGACTCTAGCGCGCTTAAACGAGGCTAAGGTATATACTAAGCTTAATATCTACTAGGCATTTTATAAAATCAGGATATACCCTAATTTTAAAGAGCTTATAATATTTTATATACGCTATAGATTATATAAATGCAAGGTTTTACCTTTTAAACTTATAAATAGCCTAGCTACTTATTTATAGTATATAAATAATATTTTATTTAATTACCTTAATATCTTTTATATTACTTATTTAGATAATATTCTAATCTACTTAAAGAACCCTTTAAAGCATAAGGCTTATATTGAAAAGGTTCTTAATTAGTTATAAGCTACTAGCCTCTAGGCTAATATTAAGAAATGCGAGTTTAATATAACTTATATTAAATACCTAGGATTTATTATCTTTACTAAAAGTCTTAAAGTTAATCTAGAGAAGGTAGTAATTATCTAAGAATAGCTTTCCCTGCGATTAGTAAAGGGTATCTAATTGTTTATTAGGTTTTATAACTTTTACTAGCGCTTTATACTTAACTTTAGAAAAATCGCTAAGCCTTTAATTAAGCTTATATACTTAGGTATAGACTTTAAATTCGATAAGAGCTATCTTTAAGCATTTAAAGAGCTTAAGCAATGCTTAATTAAGGCTTTAATCCTAGCTTACTATAACCTTGCCTAATAATTATGCCTTAAGATAAATGCAAGCGATAGCATAGTAGCTAGCATGCTTTCTTAGCTAGGATTAGACTAATTTTAGCACCTTATAGCCTTCTTTTTAAAGACTATAATGCTAGCTAAGTTAAACTATAAGATTTATAATAAGGAAATGCTAGCGATTATCCGATTACTTAAATAATAGTAAGCTAAGCTTTAAGGAAGCCCTTATAAAGTTAAAATATATACTAATTATAAGGCCTTAAAATACTTTATAAGCTTAAAGAACTTTATAGCTTGCTAGGCCTAATAAAGTAAGCTACTAGCTAGCTTCTTTATATAAGTTATATATTGCTTAAGCCGAAAAAATAAGCTAGCTAATGCTCTTTCCCGCCGCGAATAAGACTTTAATCCTTAAATATAGCTTAAGGAGTAGCTTTAATATCAACCTTTGCTTATATAAGATTAGATCTTACTAGAAGTTATTAAAGACTTATAACTTAAACTTGCGTTTATAAAGCTAGCTACTTTAATTAACTAGCTTATCTATTAGAATAAGGAGCATATCTTACTAGAACTGCTTAAGACTAAAGCTAGAGTAAAAGAGGGTAATAAGTATATTATTAAGGATAGACTATTGCTTTATAATGCTTAGCTAGTAATCCCGGATATAAAAGAGCTATAATAGAAGCTTATATATAAAGCCTACGCCCAAATCTCCTTAGCTTACTTATTAGCTAAGAAAATATAATAGTGACTTACCCCCTGCTATTACTAGCATAGCTTAATAGCTAATATAGAACGCTATATCCGCAATTACTATATATATAAAGAGGCTTGCTATGCTTAAGACAAGACGCCTAGCCTCTATTACGCTCTTTTAGTGCTAGAATACCCTTAGCAGCATATTTATATTAATTTTAAGAGCTTCTTACTTAATAAAGACGGATATAATAATATCTATATCTTTATTAATTAGTTAAGCAAAGCCGCGATATCTATACCTTACTATAAGA
>JAPZPB010000583.1:0-22125 GCA_037952635.1 Bryoglossum gracile | reverse complement strand
TAAAAATCGTTTTTAACTTATAGCTAATATCTAATAAGTATAAATCTATAATCTATTATTTCTTAGTTAAAGAAAGCTATTCTTTCCTTGCTTCGATTCTATAAAGCCTATTTAGACACTTAACGCCTTTAGGGAAATCAAGCTCTAGGTAGCTATCCTAAGTTTTGATAGTAATATAACTACTTAGCAAGTCGCTTATCTTTTACTTACCTTTATATCGGGCAACCCCTAAAGCAATATTAAGCTATTATTAACTAATAAGGGCAGGTATATAGTATCTTACTTCTAGCTAATAGTATCCCGCCTTTTAAAAGATCCGTTTAACGCGTTCTATATGCTATTAATTAGGTTTTTATTTCGCTTTGTTTCGCTTTATATACTTATTCTATCTAAAATACTCGAACTTAATAAGAGCTAAGCCTTTAAAGCTAAGCCTCTATTCCGCGTTAAGTCTTATATCTTTGATATTTGCTTATCCTTGCTATATATTAATATAATAGAAGTTTTGCTCCTAGGATTAAACTATGCTTACTTCTTATATACCCTTAAGGCGTTGGTTTCTACACCGTTAATAGCTTATACTAGCATAAGGCTACTTTTGGATCTTATATAAGGTTATTAAAGGTTTACTTTCTTCTTTAATATTATAAAGCAAGCCGATATGCCCTTAATATAAGTTTATAAAGAAGAGATACTTGGTTCGGGTTATCCTTATTTCGAGGAGTTATACTTAACTCGAATAACGAGTCAAGCTAATAAGACTCCCCTCTTATAGCGTCCGATAACAATTTAAATAAGTAGAAGAAGAGAGTGTAGGCGCCTTAAGCCAAGGAAATACTACTAAATACTCGTTAATAATTAGAAGGCAAGGATTATAATAAAGTAAGATAAAGTCTTAATAAGTTTATTTTGCGAGTAATATAGTCTAAAGCTAGTATAGGTAGCAATATAAGGACTTAGCATTCGTCTCTATAAGGAAGCCTTATAAAGCGATTTACTTTATCGCTTAAGGATTTAATTACTATTGCAAGCCGAAAAGATAAGCTCTTCGTCGCGGTATAAGAGTTCTTAGGTCTAGATATAGATTAGAAAATTTATATGCTACGAAAGATTGAAAATAAGAATTTACTAAACCTCTTAGTATTTCTAGAGTGCTATAGCTTTAGAGGATCTCTATTTACTGTTTTCGAATATAAAATCACTAGTAAAGAGAAATTAACTATTACTCTTAACTATTATGCCTTAATCTAATACTACTTAACTAAATTATAACTTGTATTTATACTTTAATAAATAAGTTCTATCCGGGCTATCTAATATATCTTAATGAAATTGAAATAAGTTATTAATAGTCTTATATACCTTTACTCCCTTAGCTTAGAGCATAGTGTATTAACGTGCAAGAATATCCTTATTAATACTAAGGGATTAATTAGAATAAGTAGGTTATTACCCCGTTTAGTTAACATTTATTAACACTAGATAGCGGGGCTAGAATACTACCGCGATTTAGACTCGAAACGTAGCTCTTTTGCGGATATTAAAGGCGTTAGTTATATAACGATAGAATTAATAAATAAGACTACTAGATATAATAGGCTTATTAAAGCCTGCGATTCTAGTTATTAGCCGCATAATACTAAAGTAGCTAAGTTTCTTTTAGCTATATAATCTATATATTCTCTTGAGAAGTTAGAGAAGGTAAGAAAACAAGCATCTTTAGCAGCGACTTTGCTATACTAACCGCTATTAATATATAAGCAGGAGTTAGATATAATCGGTATTAAAGCAAATATATATATAGCCGAATTTTCGGTTTTTAGAGGATATTCTATTCTACTATAATAGAAACAATAAGATATATAATCGAATATCGATTTGCTAACTTATTCTATATCTTTTTGTAATTACCGCACGTTTATAGAAGTAATAATACTACGTGCCGAAAATGGATATGGATAAGGCAGACTATAACTATTCGCTTCGAGCACCTATTTTAAACGTTATCTATCTTGCAAGGTACTAAAAGGCTATTTTGGCTGCCCTCCCTATGGCTAATAAATATCACCCGTCGTACGCGGCTACAGCCTTGCTATCACTTTTGAAGTTTGCGCTAATAAGCTTCCAATCGCAATTGGTTAGTAAAGTCTTGGCGCCAACTATTTTCTGGCGACCTTATTAACCGAACATTTATAATAAGAAGAGTATTACACGATCCGCGGAATTATCCAACATTCGTCTGCGACTCTTATATACGTGCAACATAGTTATAAGCAGCTCGCAGCATGCCCATTAATAGCCTCTTATTACACGCCTATTATTAGATAGTCTACTTAACTACCTCCTTATTAATATAGCTAGGTCTAAGAGCTACTACTTCGAATCGCGACTAGGAATATAGGCATTATAGCTTTTCACGATAGCAGTTATAAAGCTAGTAACGAAGAGATGCCTTAGCAAGGCTTTTGCGCACCCTAGTAGTGCTATATTCTTTCTAAACTTATGCATTAAATTTAGAGACTCTATAACCCTCGCGGAAGCAAATACGCTTCGATTTATTACAAAGCATACCTTTATTCCTATACTTAAAGTATACTATGCTTTTATATATTATAGTAAAACCTATATACTTATAAGGAGGATATATAGCGAAATAATAGCAAAGAGATAGCGTTTGCTATTAGAAAAATTAAAGGCATTTATCTTTAATTAGCTTAGATAAATTATTAAAGAACTCCGATTTATACTCCCCGAGACTATTACTATCTCTAATCTAGAAAGTAGCCCGATCTACGATTATCGACTACTTTAAACATCGTTCTAGGGACCTTTCGACTCTATTAACGACTTCTACCTAGCACTTAAGAATAATATAACGTTCTATTCTCTTAAAGCATAAACCCTTAATTTACTAAGTCCTGCTACTATTTCGGATATATAAGAATTAGTTGCATTCTATAAGTCTATAATACGTCTACTAGTCCTTATGCATAGCGATTTAAGCAGTTTTAATATACTTCTTTGCAACGATAAAGTTATAAGTATAATTAACTAGGAAACCGCTAGGTAGCTGCCTTATTATTAGGAGTATATAATAGCGTAGTATACTAATCCCTAGAATCTTTTCTAGCAAAAAGAGGTAAACAATTTTTTAGAACTATTTAAGGAAGAATTACGATTAGAGAAACTAAGGCGAATATATATTAGCGAAATTTAGTTGCCTTTATTATTTCTATTTAAGCAATTAATTCTTTCCCCTCTATTGCATCCTACGTTAATACCTTGCCTTAATTAAACTGCCTTTCCCTATTAAACTAATGCTTAGCGGCCTTCTTCGCAACGTACTATATTGCAGTTTCCCTTATATATGCCTAATCTATAAAATAGCTTCTTAACGCTTTGCTGTTATAAGCAGCCTAGGCAAGCGCCTCTTTAGCCTAAGAAACGCAGTTCTAATCCTTATATCCTTAAGACCTTATATATATAAGAGTTTTATCGAAAGCCTTTTTAAGTCTTGCTTTATTAGTAACCTTTCTAATAATTATCTAGATAAGAATCGCAGATGTTAGTAAGAGAGATATTTAGTAGTCTTTAAACACTTAAACATTCTATACGACTCTATTAATATTCTATATTATCTCCTTCGCATAGTATTATCTTTTATTTGCACTTAATAATTCGTTCTTTAGACCGATAATAAATAACTAGTAATACTTATTAATTATTAGCTAGTAGCTATGCCTAGATTCAGGGAATATCCACTTGTCTTCCCCGCCTAGCATCTTCGGCGCTTTACTATAAGCGTAGAGGGCGATGTATAATCGATCTTTGCCGGATAGCATCTTTAAGTATTGCCTTAAGTCTCGAATAAGCTAAGGTTTGCGCTGAGATGTGGAGAGCTCCAGCGGCTAGACTTTAATAAGGTAGGAGGTGCGGGGTTAGCTTTACTCTAACCGAAAGTCGTTAGTTGGGTCGCTGTACCGACCCGCGGCAATCCTGCATTGATTTGCGTGCCATAGCAGCCACAAGGCTGATAACGATCTTTGTTATAATAGTAAGGTCCTATTAGCTTAATTAAGACCTTTCTAACAGTATCTGGGATAATAAGAGCTCGATGGTAGAGTTGTGTGGTGAAGGAATTCTGCTATGGTATAAACGGAGGCTTCTCATAATCAGGCACAAGGGCGACGATGTGAACATTATTTTTTCTCCAGAAGGTGTTAAAGTGTCAAGGGATAACTACCGAAGACGACTTACAGTTTGAGAGAGCTCCAAGTTTGTGTAAAGTTTAAGATGCTTAAAGTCAAAGTACCCCTCACTTTTCTCGGCACGGAGGGTTTCTCATCATGAGGCAATATAATAAAATGGCGGTTATCAACGGACGTGGTCGGAAATGGCATTTTGGGACCAATAATGTTCTTGGATAAAGGTGCATTATTTCTAGGAACAAGTAGTCCGAAAGAGGCTTATATATGTGGTATAAGAGCGATTTCATCGTTGAATTGCTACATTGCGTTTAGTTAGCATACTGTTTAACAACTCTCTACTATTTCGATCTTTATAATATTAGCCTAGTAGAAATATTCTAGTAACGTTTCTGTTCCTCGTCCTCAAGATAAGAAAGGCATATTAGGGCCAGAAACTTAAGACGATATAGCTCCCGAGAAGTCCTCTAAATATAGTCTATATATAAAAATGCTCCTATAACTAGATAAGATATTATAATAGCATAATATTCTTGCTAGTTTATATATATAGCTTCTCCTTGCAAGTTATATTATCTTACTAGGAGCATTTATATCTATTCGTAGCTCTTGGCTACTTTTAGAAGAAGCCGGCGCTGCGGGTAAAGTAGTTATAAAAGCCGCTTAGATATAGCTAGTGTTATTAATCGCTTTATTATGCTATGCTATAGGCGTTTCTAGAATAGGTTGGCTCTAGCACGAATAGAGGAGGAATTACCACTAGTTACTCGATAAGATTATTATATAAATTATTTAGACCTCCTAAATAGGTGGAAGCTAACCTCTATAGGCCAGGTATGCTAAACTCGCTCGCAGGCCTTATCGCTACGATTACTAATATCTATACCGCCTGGAATAAATTCTAGTCTCGAATAGCTATTATTATAGCAGGGATAATAGGCACTTGCGCAAGCATACTAATAATTCTATTCCTTATTCTTTATTTTTAGTATTTAAGATATATAAAGGAGGAACATAAAAGGTTGTTTTAAGCTAAAAGCGAAGCCGAAAGCGAAGCCGAGAAAAAATAAGCTAAATAAGGTTACTTTTTGTTTGGCTAAAAATGTATAGTATATAGGCAATTTTATACAGTTAGCCTTAAACTATATAGTTTTCCCTATAAATTTCCTTGATTTGTTGCGAGACGATTTTAGTTAGTGCGAAAAAACCCCGCAATAATTATATTTATAATCTTAAGCCCGCGAAGATATATTAATTAACTATGCTATATTTCAAATAATTATATTCTATTTATTACTTATCGCTAGATAACCGCTAGCATAAATAACTTTATCTTATAAGATAAGATATATATAGCTTTCGAAACCGGCTAACCTTCTTATTATATAAGCTATAGTATATTCTATCCTAGCCCTATCTTATACTTAGCTGCTTTACTACTCGCCGCACTATAACCTCCCCCGATCTCTATAAACTTATAGCATCTCGAAAGATCTTATAAAGCAAGTATCTTAAAATAATTCGCTGCCTTTTTATTAATTATATTACGAAATATCTTGCTATTTATCTTCTTAGTATAGACTCGTAGCCTTACTATATTACGGAAAGTTTAAACCTAGTTTATATAAGATAATATATACTAAAAGACTTATAATACTAACTTATTACTAGATAGTTAAGCTATAAAGGCTCCGTAGTCCTTTCTAACCTTCCCTCTAGAATTAATAGTTAAGATTCTATGCCGCCTCCTAGATTTTACTACGCTTTTAAAAGTAACTTTAAGTTATATATATATTTAGAAGGTATTTAAGAGATTTAGTAATATAATAGTCTAGGCTATATTTAAAAATCTTTAGTTATAGATTGCCTAGATATATTGCGCTACGCTATTAAAGAAGATAAAAAGATCTTAGCTACTAAATAATATTAAAAGTCGAAAAGAGTAAGTTTAAAAGCAATCTAAATCGATATTATTAACTATATAGCATTACTAACTACTATTTAATAAGCTAAGATTAATTATAAAACGATTATAAATACTAAATATCGCTATTTTAGCATTCCTTAATAAAGCATAGAATATTAGTTTTTTTAAGATTTTTCTTAATTAATTACTAGTATATACTATTTATCTTCGCAAACTAATAGATAGTTATTAAGATATTTAAAGGAAAGTAATCGGCGATACTATTAAAATTATAATACTAAAGCCTTATTATATTAATCCCGATATTTTAATACTTATAGAAATTATTGAAATAATAATATAATATAATAAACTAAATATCCTATTTTCTAAGATAATCGTAATGCTTAGTCCCGCTTACCGCGCTATTAACTAGCAAGAAGCAAAACACTCCTTAAAACGCAGCTATAAGCTAGTATTAAAGATCTAAGTTAAGAGTTTTAGCCTTAGATATAAATAATGCTTGCTAACGACTTGTAAGCAAACTATAACTCTAATTTCTTCTATTATATTAAGAATGCTATAAATATTAATTTTATTAGATTTCCTACCTTTAAAAACTATATCTAAACTAAAGAAAATAAAAGGCAATCTTATTAAGCATAACCCACTTCCTTATATTTAACAAGCTTAATATATATTTTAAGCAAATATTACCATTAATGCTACTATGGCTAGTTATCTTAATTATATATAGGGTTTTTCTAGCAAAGTTAAGCTCGGTTCTCTAGCTATTATTATAAGATATAAGCATATAAGTTTAGGATAGCTTAAAACCTTTTACTCTAGAATGCTTATCTTGCAAGATTAATTTCATAGCTTATACACTAGTATAATAGTAAGAATATAAGAGCCTTCAAAGATTATATTGCATAGGCACACGGAGATAGTAGTTATAGACTAGTCTAGATCACGGAATTTCAAGGCCTTAAATTAGAAAAGAAGGAAATAGTATTTCTAGAAAAAGTCTTACCTTAGCTAGATAGCTAAGAGTATATCGATAGATATATATATTTTATATCTTTTAATAGAAGGCTTATTTTAGATGGTATTCTTTCTCGTGTTAAAGAGATATATTCCTTATTTTTATAATTAGCTTATAGCATAGGTGCTAAGAATATCGGATTTTTTTTATTGGCAAGTCTTACTTACGGCTATCAAGAGCCATTGACTTGGTAGGGAGCTCTGAGTTGATAGAGAAATGAAAACACTAGCAAGGGATATAATAATAAAAAGTTTTAAAAACGAAATTAGCATTTAGATATCCACTATTTAGAATAGTACTCGCAGTTTCTGGTTTCTGCTTTGAAATTAACGCAGCAAAAACATTAATAGTGTCTTACCCTCTATACTCCTAGCTTTTTTTAGCTCTTATAATATAAGATTCTAAAATCTAGACTTAATAGTATCTACCTGCGCCGTCTTCGCAACCCTAGTATAACCGAGTAAAGACTTTATAATCTTAACAGTAGCATATCCTTAAATCGCTTATAGCAATCTTTCCGAAATATTAACTTTATAATAATACTATTCTTATCGGGTAGCTAATCCCAAAAATACTTAATACTAATCTACTCTTGCAATATCTGCGTCTATATAAAACCCAATAGGATATCCTCCTAAGCAACTATAGAGTAGACTTCTAAATTATGCTAAATATTAATAAAAGTATAATCTCTTCTTATATATATTAAGACGTGTCTCCCTAGCCTTAATATAGTATCTAGGCTAGCATAAAGCACCCGTCCTAAATTCTCTCGGGATATATAAAGCTTAAGTCAAGGTTTATAAATAGAAAGTGCAATTTAGTAGGATTGTTGGCAGACCTTAAGCATTGCAAAAGGGCTAACGGCCTAGACATAGCTGCCTTTACGCTTATTATTAAACCGGATATTGATTTCGAGAGGGCGTTAAGCTAGTAAAGCGAACCGCTATATCGTCTCGCAAAGCTCTTAAAGGAGCCGAGAAAATTAATAGAACTTAGCATCGACTAATTAACGTTTGTTAATTTCTTGCAAGGGCATTATCAATAACTACTAAAAGCTCTAGATAGGTATAGATTAACGAAATTCGGGTTATAGGTATATCTAGACTAAGCAAAGTCGATTAATTATTTATTAAAGACTTATCGGGTTATTTATAGAGAGATTTAATAAAGCCCTAAGATAAATTAGTATTAATTAGTTAAAAGTAGATAGCTAGACTTATATTTCTTAGTATAAAGATATTTCCTTTAAATTGCGTTTTTAGTATTATAAAGTTAAAAGTAAAGATAGCGGTTCGCAATTATACTCTTATAGCTATATTTATTTACTTAATGCTTAGACTTTACTAAGATTTAGAGTATAGCGGCAAAGTTGCTCTTAAAATAAATTGCCACTAAGCTTATGCTAAATAAGGCAAAGCTATTTTTAACGTTTCTTCGCTAAGACTAGAAGCCTATTCTGCTATTGCACCTTTATACTTCTCTAAATAGCTATTCTTAATCTATCCTTCGAAAAGTAGCTAGTTTTGCTATTATACTTCTACGTCCCTTAAACAAGTAGTTAATTCTACTGCTATACCTCTTTTAACAAGCAGCTAGTTCTGCTATTATACTTTTGCCTCCCTTGAATAAGAAGCTATTTTTAGTGCATCCCTTAAAGAGCAGCTATTTCTACTGCTATACCTCTTTAGACAGCAGCTAGTTCTACTATTACACTTCTACGTCCCTCGAATAAGCAGCTAACTCTACTACTATACCTCTTTTAATAAGTAGCCAATTCTGCTATTATACTTTTGCTTCCCTTAAATAAGAAGCTATTCTTAGTGCATCCCTTGAAAAGCAGCTATTTCTATTGCTATACCTCTTTAAACAATAGCTAGTTCTGCTATTACACGTCTATATCCCTTAAATAAGCAGCCAACTCTACTGCTATACCTCTTTTAATAAGCAGCCACCTCTTCGAACAAATAGCTAGTTTTGCTATTATACTTTTGCGTCCCTCGAATAAGTAGCTAATTCTATTACTATACCTCTTTAAACAAATAGCTAGATTATACTTTTATATCCTTTAATAAGTAGCTAGTTCTGCTGCTATACCTCTTTTAAACAAAAGCTAGTTCTACTATTATACCTTTATATCCTTTAATAAATACCTAATTCTACTGCTATACCTTTTTATTCTTTAAATAATTAGCTAGTTCTAATGCTATACTTCTCTATAAGCAGCCGCTTTCCACTTATACTTTAATCTCTTATAAGCAGCTATTTTTGCTACTATACTTCTTTTAACTAGCAGCTAGTTTTATAGTTATACTTTTATATCTTCGAATAAGTAGCTAGTTTTGCTATTACTTTAATATCTATCTAATAATTAGCTATTCTAAGTATATCCTTTAAAAGATTAATTAGTTTTACTACTACTTCTTTTAACTAGTAGCTAGTTTTGCTATTATATTTTTTGCTTCCTTTAAACAAGCAGCTAGTTTTACTTATATCTTTATATTTTTATTCTAAGAGCCACGTTATCTATAGCTTTAAATATTACTATAGATTAATTATATAAGTTTATAACTAACTTATTAACTTTTAAATAATTTGCAATTTTCGTTATAAGTAAATAATTTTTAAATCGCAAGCAATTTCCTTATTTAGATATAGCAAATAAATAATATAAATATATTAGGCTTAAAATTAGATTAGCTTGCTTCGAGTAAAGGGAATTTTATTTAAATAAAGTTATAGTTTTAATAAGTTATATTTATTATTAGATCCTCTTAATTTCTACTTTGCAATTGCTTTAGGAAGTAGGAATTGCCTTCCCTTTCCTTAAGGCTAGATGCGTAAATCTCTATATACTGCCTTTTAAAGAAGACTCCTTATTTACTAATATTTCCCCTATACAACTTCTCTAAGAATTATTCTAAACTATACTATAAATAGTATTAATTAAGAGTATTATATTAGATTGAAATTCCGCTTATTAATTTAAATAATCTATCTAAATATTAACTATATAATTCTAAATTTCTTTAAAGCGTATAAGATCTTTATTCTCTCTTATAAATCTTATAGTATAAAGCAAGCACGCGATTTATTCAATCTTTAGATCCGCGTAACTATAGTATACTTTTATATATAAAAGGAGTTTCTATAGCTGCTAATAGGCTTTAAAGACTAGTAGCTTAGGCAGTGGCTGCGAGCTAGATATACACTTAAACAAGTATATAAGATAGATAGCAAATATCTTATTAGCAGGACTAGAAGCCTAGTCGGGGGTAAGGAGCCTTATCTTACCCCGGGAGTCTTATATTATAATTAAAAGTAGGCTTGGCCTAGCAACGTTGCAAAGGCGCTAAAAGGGCTATATTAAGAACTAAGCGATAGGGAAGGCGTCCCTTTGATTTATATAAGCGTTATAAAATTTAATAATAATATCTAGGCGAGTAATAGGCCTTTAAGTAATTCTAAGCCGAGCAATTAGTTTATATAGATAATCGCAATAGTTAAAGAGCTTTAATATAGTAGCCTTTTAGCTTGTAGCGTTTAAATTCAGTAACTACTAAGTGCTTAAGTAAGAAAGCATAATTTCGATATAAAAAGATTAAATTATATCGAAATATCTTTTACTAAGTAGTAAGTCCTAGATAGGCTTAATTAGCATATTCGTATTAAAAATTAGGGACTTAGCGCGCAATTAACTGCCATAGATTGTAGGTATATTGGCTAAACTTAATGCTTCTCTAAGAATACGCTGCCCTTGCCTTGCTATAATAAGACTATATTGCCTAAGAGTTATCTGCTATAACTAATAACCTTCTAGTATATAGTAGTTATAGCTAGAAGACCTATTATTAGCAAAATTCCAAGAGAAGTTATATATACTTAAATAGTCTTTATATAATTCGATAAAGAAGGCTCTAGTACTATAGAGGAGACCCGCAGCTTCGTTATAGATTTAACGATTAATATAAAGAATCGGCGTATATACTCTTTCGCTATCGCTTATAAGGCTAGACTTCTTATATCGAGCTAGTATAGGCTAATTAGGGAGTAAGAACTAATATATATAGAGCCGCATCTTAATAGGGATATTTAGGAACTAGCAGGGCATCGGATGCCCACGATAGTCGGGATAAAGTTAAAATCTATAAAGCCTTTATTTGCAAAGTCGACTATACTCGAAGCCACAACGCAAGGGTGCTTAGCACTAGCCTCTTTTCTTTAGTTAACGTTGATATATATAGCACGTGGGCATTATGCTAGGCTTAAAAGAGCCTAGGGCTATACTAACGCAGTTGCCCCTATTTTTCAAAGTTCCTAAGCACCTTATTATTCTCTTATAATCGTATAGTAAGCATATCTTTAAATGCGTTACATCGCAGCCCTCGTGGATCCTAGACTCTATTGCTAGCTAGGAGACTGCAACGAAATGCATAGGGCTTTTGCATATTTGCTTAGAATTGCTTATTCTTAGCTACTAGTCTTGAAATAGTTATAGTCTTAACTTATCTATCTTTAGTTTATAGTTATAAAAAGATTAGAGGGAATATAAAAATCGGATAAAGATAATATAGTTAGATTAGGAGGGAAAGAGATAAAAGAGCAATTACTATAAGATTTAACTAAATATACCCGAAGATGCGGTTATAGCACTAGAAGTGGCGTCTAGTTAGCTAGAGTTTAAAGGCTAATTCCTAGCTTGTCCAAATATAAAGGGGGGTAGAAATTAGCGCAATAGCGACTTCCGGCGCTTCGTTGCTAGGGCTATAGGAATAGGCTATCTCCTTAATAGTTCCCGTAGCTATATTGCTTTATATAGTAAATACCCGCGATTTTAATGCGATAGCGATTAGATAATTAATAAGAGAGTATAGCAGAATAAATTTATAGATTAAAGTATCCTAAGCTATCTTATATAAAAGATATATAAGTAAAGTATTTTTTCTTAAAGATTTTGTCCTAGCTACGGCTCCTTAAAGGGGTTCCTATTTTAGCTTTATTATAACGAGAATAACCCTATAGAATAGTTTCTCGGCTATTACTCGCTAGTAAACTCTATATAGCTACTGCTTTTGGACTATGCGCATTAGTGCCTTGGTAATAGGACCACTTTAACTAGGTACTCTATATATAGTAGCGTGACTGCTTAAGTTTCTAAGTTTAAATATAAAGCCGCTTATAGAGCGGAAGAGCCAAGATTATATAACTTATTATGCTGCTTTGAAAATCAGGAAAAGCTATAAAATTATAAAGTAGCGATATTACCCCTTTAAATTATACTATTAATATTATATAGATAAAAGCAATCTCTATCAAGCAAATCTATTAAAATTTCTTAGCTTTTATAGCCTTTACTTAAATATCGTGGCTAGCCCTTCTCTTTATAGTTTCTAATTAGTTCTGCTAAAACTCGCATAACTTGTCTTATATCTTTTATATCCTTTAATAAGCATAATATAGAGAATATTAGAATTTCACTTAAGGGGGACGTCTTAAAATAGTATATCTAATCAATATTGTTTAAAGTTGGATTTTTGCTATTTTTCCTAGTAATAAATTCCGAACTAAATTGCATATAGCTATAGGTAGAAGACGTGTTAAAGTCTAAGTATACTAAAGTTATTCCTTTTCTATTATCTTAAAATAATCGCCGAATACTAGGTATAGTATATATAGAGTTTATAAGAAAAGGGGTATATAATTTTAGGCTTAACCGAGTAAATAAAATAGTGCTATTAAAGAGAAGCTTATATAGCTATAATAATTATAGAAATATCGAATAGTATATATAGAGTTAGTTCGAATTGCTAGGGATATAAAGTGCTAAATAAACGTGCTTAGAACTATTTAGGTCTTTATATAGGATTTTTAAACCCGCTCCAATTAACTTAGGACTAAGCTTAAGTTACTTAGTAACTAGTTATAGCTATTTATTATTTCGGAATACTAGCTACTAAATAGCTGCGTGCTTTTTATAAGAAGCGTTTAACGAAAATCGAAAGACTTTTAAAGAATTAAGAGCTAACTATAATAGCAGTTGCCTCGAGATTTTATTCTAAATTTCCTATAGAAGATTATTAGTTAATATTTCTATAGTTAATAGAAGTAGAGAGCAAAGGGGCTTTATATTCTTAATATTAAATAAGGTTATGATTTTATATTTAGTTTCTATACTACTAGTAGTAGCTTATATTTTTGGGCTAGAGTTGCCGCCCTTGACTATTGCTATTAAGGGCATCTTATTTTAGCGTGTAATAAGAGAGATCCACTTTTAGAACCTTTCTCGCTTATATATAAAGGGAAACTAATACTAACATTATTTTGACTTCCCTAGCTTCTTATATTCAAGTTCCCTTGCCATATCCTTTTAAAATATTTAAAATGCATATAATTAAAGTTATAGCAGCTTTAGCTATTATAGTAGACAAGTATATAGGGTATAATAGCTTCTCTATTAATCTCTTTAACATAGCCTTCCTAGACCTTAGCAATCTTGCTATAGGCCGTACTAAAGCTACTTAGTATTTTAATTAAGCATGCTAGCATATGCTAAATCGTCTATTAAGCTTTCGTAGAGGTAGTAGCAAGTTAATATCTAAATTATATTAATAATAGATAGGATAACTAACGAATTTAAAGATAATATATTAGATTAATTATTTATAGCATAGGCAAAAATACTAATTTATTTACTTGCAAGCATAGGGCAATCTTAGAGAGCGCAATAATAATAAATCTATTCTAAGTATTAATATGCATAAATATAAGTAGACTAAGTGTTAAATATCTATATAATTATCCTTTAACTCTTATCAAATGCAAAATAGTCTAACTATATTATATATAAATTATTAATTACTTACTACTTAGTCGCTTAACCGTTTACCTAGAAACTATAACTAGAATAGCAAACTTAGTTAACTTAGGCATTAATGCCTTAGCCTGCTTAAAGTATAGCTTAATATCTTCTTTTATAAACTAAAAATTCGCCTTATCCCCTTTTCTAATACTAGCTAACTTTAATTCTAGTAGTGCATTTTTCAAGATAAACTTTAATTCTAGTAATCTAAAGGGATAAGCATAACTTAAGCTATAGGCAAACTAGGTAAAGAAATCCGTTGCTATAACCTTTAAGAGTAGAATACCCTTGCTATAAGGGCAGCTAAACTAGCTATGCTTATTTTCTTAGATATAAACCGCGATTTAAATAGCGGAAGGCGTTTCCTTAACCTATTTATCTTGCTTAAAAGCTAAAGCTTGCGAAATTAATAATAAATATTAATACTATAGTATTAGTGCGATTTGCAAAGGGGGTAATCTATTATATAATATTCTATAAGCGATATTCTTAGCAAGAGCTACTAGAAACTTTATAGTCGAATATCTACTCTATCTTAGTATAAGTATATCGCTACCCCGAAGAGTTAATTAGAATCCTATAGATAAAGCCTTCTTAGAGTTTAATATTCGGGAACTAGATATAGCTACTTAAGATAATTAAGGGAAATGCTTTAATCCTAGATTAGTTACTACTAGGTTTTAGTATATAAGTCTATTCTAAAATGCTAATACCCTATTATATTTAGTCTTGCTAGAGAAGGTTACTATATTATTTGCAACCTTGCAAGCAAGGATAATAACCTTTACCTTAAAGACTACTAACCCTAGGCCCCTCCTTAAAAATATATAAAAGTAATCCTAGATAGTCTATTTTAGAGCATAAAAGGCCTTAATATTACTATAAGAGATATTCTAGATCTAATAGCTTTGCTACGTTATATCTAGCAACTTAAAGCAAAGCATTAAGACCTTGCTAGCGCCCGCGGTCCGCGAGTAAAAGCAAAAAAAGTTAAGTGCGTTTTAGGATAAGAAGGGATAGATAGATAGCATAACCGTTAAATTTAGTATATTGCTCTTTATTATAAGGATCTTACTTACTATAGAAAGTCTCTAAGCAATAACTTTCCCTTCTAGTAGCATACTATTATTTCTTAGTCTAGAAGTTAACTTATTATTAGAAGCACGCATTAAGGCTAGCTTTAAAGCTCCGCTTGCTTAGCTAAGAAATAAGGTCTCTAGGCATAACGCCATCTTTAAAAGTTCCCTCCTAAAAGACGTTAAGCGTATAATATATAGCAAAAGATATATAAGCATTTTACCTTGCAACTTTCCTTAACTTATATCTATAACTAGTAGTCCACTAAACGTAGTTATTATTATAGTTAGCTATAGCGGTTTTATATATTCGTTAGGCTTTATATTATTAAGTAAATCCGTAATTAGTAGTCGCTTAGTTATAAACAATATAGCACTAAAGATGCTATCGCTTTAAGGCTATATTAATTGCTTAGTTATATTTGCAGTAGCTTTCTTTATAGTTATTAAGCTATTCTAATATTCCTTATACTCTCCTCCTAGCTTTTAAAGACTTAATAGCGCTTTACTAACTTTAGAAATTGCCTCTTAATTATTTAACGAAACTTTCGAGTTTCTATAAAGTAGTAAAAAAGAGTTTTCGATTTAAGGAGAGTTTAAAGGTATTTTAGCATATAGTAAAGCAAAGTTAGGATTTGATTTAGTATCTATATAGTTTCGAAGATCTATTTTAGATATTTTATCTTGCCTTGCAGATAATTTATAAGTTAAAAGAGCCTATATTATTCTAGATTTATAAGTAAATAGACTTATAATAATGCATGCTCTAGTAAAGAAATTAATAATAGAAGGTATAAAGGGTATAGAAGGCCTAGCTTTAGTAGCATCCTATAACTTAAGCTTTCGGCGCGGTCTTTCTTATAATTGTTTATTTAACTATCTATAATATAATTGTCTTAAGCATAATATTTATAATATTTCTTCTTAGCTTTCTTGATTCGCTAATTAGCTCGGGTTCTCTATTGCTACTATATTAATATAAGTCTCTATAGATAGTTTAAGATGCTAACCTTTTATAGACTACTAACTTCTATACGCTATATAGCTATAACTTTCTAGAGAGAACTAAGATAGACTTAACTTATCTCTTTCTTAGAATATTTGCGTACCCCTGCGATAAGTATATCTACTAGACTATAGAACTTAATATCTTAATGCGCGTTGAATTAGGTTTAAAGTTATTTAATAAGCTCTAGATATTCTAGCTTAAAGTTCTAGATACTATGCATTTTAGTAATATTACTCGATATTAAATAGAAATATAAGTTAAGACTAAGAGTTCTATAGTTTAATAGAATCCTTAAGTAATCTAGAAGGTAATAACTATTAAAGTTAAATAGCTATAGTAAAAATATGCGGCAAACGAATTATCTTAGATTATTCTAGAGGTATAATCCGAGGGAACTCTATCTTTAATATACTTTTCTTAACTGCCTCCTAAATTAATATTATAGATTGCAACTTGCTTTTAAACTTCTTAGATATCTTAGTTACCTTAGCAGCTATTATTTTAGATTTAGTATCTAGGTTTACTCGAAGAAGTTAAGAAAGGTGTTAGGTGCAAAGCAATAAGAAGGAAAACTATTATAGCACTATATATAAAAGGCTAGGCAACGCCACGATCAAGCACCGTGCATAGGTAGTAGCTAATAGGGATAGCACAATAAGCGCGGTAGCGAATAGTATAAGCTATAAGTAAAACTATTCCGCGTAATAATAACTAAAATCTGCAATCGGCAATCTAAGTATATATAGCATTACTTAGCATATGCATAAGAGGGGCTTTCTTGTCTTTACTACACTTATAACAGTTAAGCTAACCTTGTTCTATATACTATAATTGGCCTACTTCCTTATAGTTTCTACTGCATAGATTAAAAACTAGCTTACCAAGCTATAACGACTATATAAAGCTATGCAAAGATTAGAAACATTTTACTTATTAAACCCTAGTCTAGTATTTACTCTAAACCTATATACCTTTATTATTATAATATATTTAGGGATAGTATATTTCAAGTATAGATTTATAGTTATTCTTATATTGCTTAGCCAACACTTATATACTAGTATTATTCTAAACATTTCTTGTTAGTTCTAGGTTTCTATTCTAGTTTCTCTTCTAGGAGGAAGACTCGATAAGGGCAATGGTACCCATATAAAACTATAAACTACTTACTTTATATATACCTATCCTCCGGCACAAAATGCCACTAGCAAAGTCCTGGGTAAGTATTGCAAGGCATAGCTCCACAGTCTTCAAGGAACAGATAATCTCACATCCGTCGGCCCCCTATTTCTAATTATAGCCTACCCCAGAGCAGGGATTATCTTTCAATGGCTTCTTAATTATAAGAGGCATAAAGTAGCTCGGAAGAGATATAGCTGCTATCTTAGGTGCTATTTCGGGACTATTATATCTGCCTTTTACTTCTATCTGCCCTTATAGTTCCTTAGGAATTATTAAGAGCCTAGTTATACGCTAGTGGCCTTTTATCTATTTACTAGGCTTTAATATAGTCGATCGCCGCTATTTATCTTTACTAGTTAATTAAAGAAATAAGGAACTTATAAAAGAGATAGCCTTCTAAGCATCTTTAGTAGATAATATATAAATATAGTACTTGCTATCTATATCCTCGAAGGAAATTAATAGTATTTTACTATTTATGGAATTATTATAAGCATTTAGACTAAATCGGAAGATATTCTTGCTATCGTCGCCACTTTCTAGGAGTTTCTAATTACTATCTAGAATATCGCTAGATAGTAAAAGTAGGCTATTATTTTACTCTTTATAATAATAGCTATTATCTTTTCTTATAATTTTAATGCTAAAAGGTCTCTTTTCCTTGTTTTAAGATATTAATTAATTATAAAACTTATTAAGTTTATATAAAGGAGAAATAATAGATATAGCTAAAGTTAACTTAAAGTATATTATAGTTCTTTTTTAAAGAAGATCTATCTATTTCTTGAATTCTAAGACTTTATTTATTAATCTAAATAACTCCAAGTCTAAGTCTAAGGCTTTACTTTCCGACTACTAGCAAACTCCCTGCAATTCGTTCCATTTTTTAATGCTATCCTAGCTTATAGAAAGTGGCGCTCTTCTATTAGTAATTAAAGGAGACGATTCTCCTAGCACTTAAGGGAGATTCTAGTAAAGAGACTTAACTAACTTAAGGAAAATAGGTTTATTGCAATATATATTAATATCTTTAATAATATTAGATATAGTAGTAAGAGGGGATAATAATATAACTTTTAACGCGTTAAAGGAAGCATTCTATTTTACTTCTTTTATAGCACTAAAGTTAGGCGCAAGTAATATATCTTTATTAGCGCTATTGCTAGAGTCTTAGCCTTCCTATTTAAAGATATTAAGAAAGAGTATAATAAGCTAAGACTTCTTATAACGGTTAAAGGCCTTCGAGAGGGCTATATAGTTATAAAACATAAATCGCTTATTAATCCTAAGAATATTAAAAGTATTCTATAGCATAGCACTATAAGAGTAATATAAAAACGAGATATGCTTAAATATTATCGCTTAGTAGTTTAGTTAGCGGGCCTTGTTTTTTTGTATACTAAAGAATAGGTCTACTCTTCGTTTATAGTTTATACTATTTCTTTCTTTTAACTTATTAAATCTTATGTTTTCTATATATTATTAATTAGCAACTTAGCAAAGGATATCTTAAATTGCAAAGCTTAAGATTGCCCGAGTATAAGGGCTTTTAATAAGATCTATAGCTGCTTTTATATATATTTTATCCTTATAAAGCCTTGCTGTATATTAAAGTAAAGTAAGGATTACTTCTTTGCTAATAGCGTTTATCGAGGTGCTATCTTATATCTTTATATTCTAAAAGTCTATAATCCGGAAGAGATATAATTAGGCTATCTTATCCTAAATAAATAGGAAACTTCTATAGCGGCTTATCCTAAGATTTGCATCCTAAAATGCGGTTATAAGAGTTTGCAATAAGCCCTCTCTTTTATACTTTGGCATTATTAACATTATAAACTGCTATAGCTATTATAACCGCTTAAGCAATTAAGATAACCTTAAGGATATAATTTCTAAATATTTATTTAATCGCGTTAAAGTAGGATAAGACTATTCGCAGGTAGAATCTGGCTACTAAAGGCTTATAAGGAAAAGTAAAGTAGTTTTCAGGGGCCAGATTTAGAGTTTCGCTTATAGATACTAATTTAGTAAAGAATTAATATTAAAGTATTATTGTCGACCTATATAACTTAAGATATACAAATAGCTCTAACGCCTTATCTAAAGCTTTAATTTCCGCTCTTATATTATAAAATGCAAATCGAGAAATATATTAAGCTTAAAATAATAAACGTATATTAAGGAATCTTGCGCTAATTTTGCGAATCCCTTATATCTGCCCTTTAGCAAATATAAGCAATCCTATAATTAGTTAAATTAAGAGAATAAACTTAATAAACTTATAATAGCAATGCTTCTAGGAAAGCCCTAAGCGAAACTAAGGAAAACTAGATTTAGGTTTATATATCTCTATTAAACTAAGCGCTTTATCTAAAGTAGTTATAGATATAAAGGCAATTAACGGCATATACTACGAAGCTAGTATAACTATAGCACTAGTAGCTAGTAGTTATAGCTATTTTATATATATATATAAACTTTCTCTTAATTGCTTTTTCCTTCCTTATATAACTGCATACTTTATATATACTTACCTTATTAGCTATAAATAATTAATATATATAGTATTATTATTTTTGCTAACTAAGAATCAGTAAATTAATACTAAAAGTAGAAGATAGCGGCTAAAGAAAAAAGGAATAATTTTCTCTAAAAAATGCTATTATGCCTTTAACTTGCAATTAAAGAAGATTACCACGGGAAACTAGAGCAAGTAAATCGGGATTAAGGCATACTACCACGTTATGCATCTATAATATCTCTAGTAGCCTTTAAGGAAGTGGTATAAAAGATAATACTTATCTAAGGACTTTTAGGGAAGGGACTCTTCTTAATATATATTATTAAGAGCATCTAATTATATAGCTAAGGGCATCTACTAAATTCAGAAATTTATTAAACATTCTATAGCCTAAAATATTAGCATATTATAAGACTCTTAAATTTTCTTTGCATTACCCTAGTAGAAGCCTCTATAAACTAGTATTGCAATTACTATAACTAATAAGATAAATATATAAGAGTAAATAAAGAAGAGAGGATTAGAACTAGAGGAAGATTAAATTAGCTAATAAAGTAATAACTAGTTAAAGCAGCTATCTTAGAAGCTAAGTTGCTCCTAAGACATTTCTTCCTAGGAGTTAAAAAGGTTTTATAATCTTATAAGCTTCTAAGAGCTTTCCTCCTAGGATCTATTAAGCTCCTAGGAGCTTTACTCCTAGGATCACTTCTACTCCTAGAAGCATAAAGGCTCCTAGAATCCTTAAGTTCCTTATATTAAGTTTATATAACTAAAGTTTCTCTTTCTTAGCTTTATAATATACTTTGAATTAACTTAAAAGCTTAATCTAAGATAAACTAAAATATTTGCATAGATTATAATTTATAATAAGTTGCTTTAAAGCATAGTATATAAGTCTTTAATAGTCTAGTATACTCTCTAAGCCATAGTATACTAGTTGCTCTATAGTCTTATAACTAGTCTTATAACTATCTAGGAGGTAGTAACATAAGTAACGATTAAGCAGTAGGGTAAGGAGATGCCTAGCGCGATGCCTTCTTCGCACCTCTTACTAATCTAATACTAAAGTAACTAATTAATTAGTATACTTAATAAGAAGATTCCTAGACTTAAGTATAGAATGCATAAGCTTTAAGGTAGACTTTATATTGCTCCGCCTTTATTAATCCTCTTTATACTAAGTCTATCTCGACTAGCGCTCGCGTATTTTATACTTAAACTTAACCCTTTTGCATATACTTATAATGCCTAGTACCTTTTCGGTTAATAAGTTTATAACCTCTTAGTATTATATACTTTAACCTCGAGTATATAATAACTACTAGTCCCCGCTAATCGCCCTCTTGCTTCTTTTCTTTTCTAACTTCTTTCCTTAACTATAAATACTTATATAACTTTCCCTTTATTAAGTCTATACTTATGCCTATCCTTACCAAACTACTTAGAAGCCTCTATAGAGTTAAAGAGTCCGTAGAATGCTTTATTATTACCCTTTATATTGCTAATATCCTATAGATAAAGAATATATAACTTATAGCACTCTTCGCGTTATATAAACGAAGCAATATATAGGATTAACTATATTATAACGTCGAAAATTAAGGGCTAGGAAGGATAAAATAAGTATTAAAGGAAAGAGTCCTCGCACTATTCCTTTAAAAGGATTTCTTTTAGGCAATAGCAAGCAGATAGAATTTAAGTTTTATAGTTAAAAGATTATGGCTTAAGTTAAAGGCCTAGTTAATATTAAAGGATTTAGATTAATAGTTAGCGTGTTTTATTTCTTGCTACTAGTTATTAACTATCTTCCTAAGCTTAGTAGATTTATATATATTCCTAAGCATAAATTTCAAACTATGCTAAGGAAGGCTATAAAGAAAAAAGTATGCTTTGATAAATAAGGGAATAGAGAAGCTTCTATTAACTTAACGTTCTAAACTTATTTAATTCCATAATAATAGATAAAGATATATATTTGTTTTATATAAGGGAGAATAAAGCAATACAAACGTATAAATTATTATATCTAAATATAAATATATGCTAATCCTAATTTTATTAACTTAATCTAAACACTACTAGATAGAATGCTTTATATAACGATCCATTACCCAAGTCACATGACCAAGGGAATTTCCCTCCGGCGCGGTTAATCTTCGGGCTGACTATAGGCACTTAATTAGTTATTATAGCGAGACGAGGCTAGGATAGGGCGCGAGGCTAAGGTTATATACTTCGAGGCCTAAGGCCAAATACACGTGACGGTAGGAGGCCTAAGGCTAAGGTTAGTTTCTATTGCTCTAGCAACGATAATAGCCC
>JAPZPB010000582.1:0-22395 GCA_037952635.1 Bryoglossum gracile | reverse complement strand
CCCCCCCCCCCCCCCCCCCCCCCCCCCCCCCCCCCCCCCCCCCCGCCCCCCCCCGACTTATCCTAGCAGGAAATTGAATGGTTGTGTTTTATGAGTGTATGATCAAGGAGAAAGGAATCTATTTATATGGTATTCAAAAGTTCAATTCATTCATCTTCCCCAAATGTGATTATGTGAATCATCTATCCTGCCCCCTCCCATGCACCATAAACCCCCCTCCATAAGCGAGCTCCCCTTTGTCTCCCTCTCTGACTCAACTTCGACTCAATCCGATATCACATAACACGCTCTTTGAAAATCAACCACCACTATTGCAGATCGAAATTTCATTGCATCCACGAGAGCCGCAGTTGTGTTCTTCTTCTCCGCTATTCGTTAAAGCTAACTACTATTCCCCACAGTCACTATTAACGATAGATCGATTGTCCACAACGATGTTAAACGACACCCTTACCCGTGCCCTGAGCTTTACAGCCAGTCCACGCAAGCCCAACGCGGAGAAGTTAGATGTTAAGCCTCCTCCTAAGGTTCATGTCCCTGAGCCGACGGAGTTCTGGATTTGCTGCGAGATGCCCGATGGTGTTTCTTCTCCTTACCCGGTAGGTCGTGTCCTCGTGAGGTATATCGCGCTCAAGTTCGTTTAAATCTTTCACTCGTGACTCTTGGGCCCAACTCCCACTGCTACGCCTTCCTTGTACTGGAAACCGTTTGCTAACTTGACTCTCACCTCTAGTGCAACAAGAAGAATGAACTCTCATCCGCATGCTGTGAGCGCTGTGGTCATTGGGTCTGTGAGGTAATCCAATACCCTTCATCTTGCCTCCCCCTCCCGGCCTCTACCCCTTCGTCTCACTGTTCCCCTTTCCCCTTCCCATCTGTGCCTGCTAACCTTTCATGCACACAGGACTGCACCGTCAAAGCCAAGCCCATCGAACCCGAGATGATCCGCAAGCCCTCCATCCTTCGCCGCATGTCCCTCAAAATGGCCAGTGTCCCCAACGAGGTCCGTCGCCACGTCCGCAGCGGCAGTCTTAGAGGAGGCAGTACCAATCTTAGAGAAGAATTGAAGGGCACCGAGGAGGCAGAGAAATTGGTTGATGTCCCGGAGGTAGTTGAGAGTGAGGTTGTGGAAAGTGCGTTTGGGGGAGTGGGTGGATTGAGGGACGTTAAGGAGGTTTATTATGAGGTTCAGGCGGATGGGAAGCGGGATGTTAAGGGGAAGGGGAAGGGGAAGGCGGCTGTTGCCGAGGAGCCTATGATTGGTGCGGATGAGGCGAGTAGTATGGAACCGTAGGGGTGGTGGAAGAAATTTGGGGAATTGAGTAGTATGGCGGAAGGGAGGAGGAGTATGTTGGACTATGGACGGTGAGTTTTGTGGCTTTGGTTCGTAAGCCAGGTTCCAAAGTGCTAATAATGCTGGACGGGAGTTGGGGGCCGTGTAGGAAAATTATGATGTTCTGGAATGTGTTTTTGCCGTCTGGGATACCTACAGTTCTACTTCATGAGATTATGAAATAATATGCTCCGTCGTACGCCTGATTTTGTTCCCTATCTCGTATTTTCCATCCTTGAACGCCCCGATTTAAACAATCAGAGATAGAAAAAACCCTCTCCCAAATCACCAAACCAGCAAAACCACTCTCTCCAAGCTCCTAGCAGATCAGTAAACCTGAGGACGAGACGAGAAAACAACTTCATTCCAACCTCCCGATCAAGCTCTTCCTAACCTTCGAGTTCACGACTCCTCCAACCCCAAACGCCGGCACAATTCTACACATCCTAGCCACAGCACTTAACCCCCAATTCTTCCTAACAATCTCCCCCCTCTCCCGCCAACTAACCCCCTTTCCCCTGTTATACAAATCCAGCCCCAACAAATGCATCGGCGTGCTCACAATCTGAATCGCCGCCGGTGCCATAAACTGCGCAATCGTCTGCCCGCTGATGCTTCTCTCCATTTCCTCACCCAGAGAAGCAGAGATCTTGGGGCCGAGGAGCGGGGGAAGGTTGAAGGACGCAAAGATGGTGAGGCAGTCACGTGCGGTGAAGAGGATGTAGGAGGGGAGTGGGACGGGGCGGGGAGGCCCGGTGCCAAAGAGGCGGGCGAAGGATTGGTCTTTGATGAGGCAGAGACCGACGTTGGCGGTGGAGGAGGCGGCGAATTTCGCGGTTCCGGAGGTTACGGTGGAGGCGGGCTTGTGTTGGAGAGTGGAGGTTAGGGTGTCGAGCGTGTTGGCGGTGAGGTAGGTGCCGCCGTAGAGCATACAGATGAGGGCGAAGGGTTTGGAGAATAGGAGGTTGTGAGGCCGGAGGAGAAAGGTGGCTAGAGAGGTCTTGAGAGACTGTCCTAAGGAAGCTTGTCCGGAGGCGTTTTGCATTATGGCCCTAAGGGACATGAGATATATGATATTGAGGTTGGGGGAAAGCTTACTTGTCTATGACAGTGATGACCGGAGCAACAAGAACAGCAGCACAAGCCCCAGAGACGAAATCAGAAGCCAGTCTCAACCCCAGATTCTTCGTATTCCACACCCTCACCTCCTTCGCTTCTTTCGTTGTCTCGTTCATCTTAGGAATCTCTATTGTCTTCTCCATCTCAACTTTCTGCGCCGGAAGCTCCAGCCCAGACTGTGGCGCTGTCATGACAAGAACATAGGGCTAAATGCCCAGAAGGTGATGAAATCAAACGAGTGACCAACGAGTGCCGAGATTCAGTGAATCATAGAGATATTGCAAACTTTTTGCAGGCTCTGACGGTCTGTCGTGGTGGTGCATATACTTTGCTTCAACGATCGACACTGGCCGCTTTCGGCCCATGTGAAAATTTGTGGTCTTATCGGCGGTCACTTGAGCTGATAAGAGCCTGGTCATGTGACCGGTGTAACCTCTGGTTTCGTTGATGGCCTCGAGAGAAATCATTGCAGTGAGTTTTGATATTGGAGGTACTGTACAGTACAGTACAAAGACCTGGGAATGGTAACATCTTAGATTACGGGAGGGTTTGAGGTTCAGGGGCAGCAGAGCTCCTAGGATTCTTATTTTTCCAGCTGAAGAAGAAATCATACGATTATTATGTTTAACGACGTCGTACCTTCGTACGTCCGTACCTTCGTAGCCAAGTCTCGCTCGCTTGCTTGTTCGACCCCTGAGGGCTTCGACGCCCCTGAAACTCATGGCTCATGATTCAGTGGTGGATGGGAAACGAGAGGAGACTGTGTCAGTGGGAACTTACTCGTTACTGTACAGCAGAAGCGATGTGCGCAGCTGTCAAGTTGCTTTGGCGCTTTTCAATACTGTACAGTACAAGCCCGCTATTTTATATGGACCTCAAAGTACCTCCATACTTCGTACTTTGCCCATGGAAAGTTCATACCTGACTGTGTGTGATGGCCGATATTCAATCCATGTCAGCCAAGTCGACGGAGGTGCAAACCGCTCTACAGTAGTGACATGCTATTGGAAATAAACTGATAATAAAGCTCAATATTGCTCTCCCGCCCTTCCCGCCAGAAACCCGGCCTGTCCTGTACTGTACCCCTGCGACTCAAAGAGGACAACACCAACACCCCCTCCGTCTCTCCGCCTCCTCATGTCTGGTTCAACGAGCCTGTCCGCCGTGACATTGAAGGCTCATGCTACGCAGCTATTGCTCGCAGCTCTCCCGCCTGTCTGCTTGCTCGCATGTCGGAACCTACTGTACTGTAACCTTGCGCATTGGGAGAGTCAGGTGCAATCGTTTCACAGGTTCTTATTTTTCCCACCCAGACCACATCCCAGTCTCGCCAGCGACCCAAGTCGATCGCCAGCCCTTCTAGTGCTTCAGGCCTCAAGCAACACAAAAACCCATGAGCTCCCCCAACTCCCCAATTTCCAATCCCCTTCCCGCGCTCTCGCCTTTTTGTTGCACATCGGCCATCCCCTGCCAACTTCAGCACTCCTGTGCTCTCCCTAACCCCCCGACAATCCCGTGGTTATGTTATGGCCCGAGTTGGCGAAACCCCATACCTTCTGCACCCCAAACGAGAACCTCGTAGCTGACTCCGAGGGAGAAAATGCTTGCTGCTGCTTATCTTGTTGCATTTCGTCGTTTCCCTGCTACAGTACTGTAGAATTTAGGTCCTGGAGTTTGCATGTCGCGCGTTGCGGTACAATACCTGTACAGTACATGGTCAGCCTTTAAGCGAAGCCTCTTTTTGAGCCATGAGCACGCAAGGGGTCACCGACTTCTGGGGTGAGAAGCGTTTGTTGCATTTCGTCGAACCCTGGTCGTTTGCTGGTATTTCCAAATTGATTTTTGGAAACAATAGTCTCAATACCAGGTCGAGGATCAAGCTTTGATGTTGCCCCGCAGTCTAGAGCTGGGGAATGGCTTGACATGGGGGAGCATAGCTGAATCTGCTCCCTGTCCCGTATTGCATGTTATTGCTGTTGAGCCCTGGTCTTTTGAAATCTGTGGAACTGTTCTGCTTCTATGGGAGAAGGAAGACGATTTTGTATCCTGCATCTTTCTGCTAGCAAAATTCCCCTGACTAGTTGGTGTACGATTGCGAATACTTGGGAGAGGGTCATGGTGCAGCCATTATCGAATTCTAGGCTATATTCAACTTAACTATCTTATTATTTGTGTCTTAGCTTGTGCTAACTGCCGCTGTTATTACGGACCTGTTGCATCTTGCACAAAGATGGAGTTGTGATCGTGCTTACGGGAATAGCCAGGAGAGCAACCTCCTCCACAAACGTCCACATGAACCCATTTTCCCCATTAGCTGTGGATTAAGAATTTAAGCATTTGAAATGGACTTTTCTATCAAGTCTCGATGCGTCTCCTGTTCCAAATCTTACACGCCTGGCCCCAGTAGTCACAGGCGGTGCAGTGAGCTGGTCCTAGTCATATGTCTCTATCCCGGGTCATGGACCCCAGCTGGGATTCTAATGTCTGTTCGACATTTGTACTTTCTAGAAGCCCCTTGCTACTGCCCCATGTTCTGTCAGCATGCCGAACTGCCTTGCTGTCCATAAGAGCCTGATGTGTAGGAGCTTTTAGGTACTCTTACTGACTCGAGTCTCTGGATTTCTAGGGGAAATAGTAAAGTACAGGTCCATCAATGATCCCCTTTGGCAAGTCACTTTGTACATATTTGTTTCACATCGCTCTTACCCATGTCGATTCTTAGTCTGAGACTAGGTCAAGACTTCCACCTCCACCTCAAGGGGCTTGTGAACGGGTCCAGTTCTAGCAATACCACGATAGCGCCTTTCCACTTTCCAACTTAGATAGCTTTTAGCCAATCACAAATTTGTCCCAGAAGTAAGGACTGCTTTGCTGCAAGTCGTACATCATCACCTGCTCATTCACTAAGCTGGCTTTTGCGCCAGCTTCAGATGCACTAGGGAGAGTAACGAGATGCAACTCGGTCCCGCTCCGGACTCTGGACACCTGCAACCAGTCACTATGGGCAGAGAGGCTTCCGTTGCATATCGCACATATCCCTGCTCTTTTTAGCACGCAGACATCTCTCCATGGTTGCTGGAATAAGGCCACTCATTTTCGGCGGTATCTTGACAGATCCCATAGACCCAGAAATCTGGACACGAGTAGCCAGTCAACATGGACGAAAGGTCTCCCGTTGCAGTTCGCACATCCCTGCATCAATAGCTGCCATTCCTGGCTCATTTTAAGCCGCACTAGCGACACCACATTATAGCCGGCCATATGGATACGCAGCTTTGGGCACCTACCTGCAGCCAGTGAGCGAAGGAAAGATGACCTTCCGTTGCATTTCGCACACCCCTGCAACTTAATGGCTCCCGTTTGGTGCCCATTTGAGCCTCATACTTGAGCTACACCAGGGATTCACTAGCGGACGATGTCACAAGCGGCTCCATGAACTCGGCGCTTTGGACACCTCTAGCTAGTTATCGAAAAGCAGATGGGCTTCTGTTGCAGTTCGCACACCCTTGCACTTAATAGCTCCCATTTTTAGCCTTCTTGAGCCTCACTAGCAACTTACTAGTAGTATCAATATCTGGACCAGCCTCACGGACTTAAAACTTTGGACACTTACGACCAGTCACCGAAGATAACCCTACTTTCGTTGCATTCCGCACACACCTGCAAGTTTATAGCTCCTATTTGAGTCCCCTCGAGTCCCCTCAAGTCTCCTGGGGCCCCCTCGAGCCTTGCTAGAAATTCCGCAGCCAACGATACTAGGATCGACCCCTATGGACTTAGAGCTTTTGGGAATCCGCAGCCAGTTATCAAAGAGCAGAGAAGTCTTTCGTTGGAGTTCGCATCCCCCACGCAACTCCACAGTCTCTTCAGGTGCCTACTTGAGCGCACTAGCACGTTGTGAGAGTGATGAATCGACGATATCTGACCCGGTCCTGTGGACCCAGAGTAGTGAACACCTACAGCCATTCCAGAGGCTGGAGACTCTATAGTTGCATGCCGCACACACCCCTGCAACTTTATAGTCTCTTGTAGTCTCTTGTAGTCTCTTAGAGTGCATACTTGAATCTCGCTAGAGTAGAGCAAACGCGATGATGCCATACTAAGTGCCTGCTTGAGCCGCCCTCGACCGTCCATTCTGGATACCTGCAACCAACTCCTTATGAGGGAAGTTATCTTCTGTTGAATTTCGCACAACCCCCTGAAACTTATACATAGTCTTCTTGAAATGCATTTCCGGAGGCAGCAGGGTGGCGACAAAATCTAATCGGTCTCCTGCCACTCGAAATCTGGGCGCCTGCACCCCGTTATCAATGAGGAAGACAGTCTTTCGTTGCATGTCGCACACCCCCCTGTAATATATAGTGTCTTTAAAACGCATTCTCCGAGGCAGTAGGATGGCCACGACATCAGACCGGTCCCGTATACTGCAAGCTCTGAAAACCAGTTCCCAGTCACGAAAGAGCCCCTGACTCTCTGTTGCACATCGCGTATCCCCCTGCAAACTTAGTATACCGAATTACTCTCCTGCTTCTCACCACTTCTGTCGCCATTCGTCAGCTATCGCGGTCTCGCTGCACAACATAAGATCCCTCGTGCGGAGTCGAACCTTCCCCGAGGGAGCATGGCCAGAACTTGGTGGTACGCCCATTGGCTGTCAGTGATTGGTAGAGCTACTGGGAGCTTGAAGTCATGCTGTATATCGTAGATTCCCCCCTTTGAGCTTTCGCACGAAGACTTGAGCCTCATCCAGATTAAAAATGAGTTAAGATCTCAACCTTTGCTAGCGGTAATCTTGCTTTTCCCTTCGCACCTTTTTTATTCCTTTGAGTCACCGCACTCTTCTTTGCTCGTGTTTTGGTGGGGGTGTAAAACCTGTCAGTTAAAACGTGTTCTCGTTGTTTAGAATAGAGAAATCTAATAATAATAAATTAAATATAGGTATAAGTAGGCTGCAAGAGGCGAGATCTATATAAGCATCCGCTGCTATTTAGGAACCTAAACCAGTGATTTCTCACAGTTGTTACTTGTGAACAACCGCCTCTGGGTATACAACGATGTCCATCGGAGACCGGGACGAGATTACGTTAGATTATGACCACCTTGGAATACTCTGTTGCCTGTTCAATCTAATCGACATGACAAATTCTTACTCGACAGAGCGAAAGAGGCCAACACCGCCGTCCCACCCCTAGCAGTGCAGTCAGGTGATGAGACCACGCGTACAGAACCTGTGGGTATACTTGCACTCTGACTCTCCCTTCTGTTATGTTGCACTTCGCACCATCCCTGTACATATCAATGAACTTAGTCGAAGTCCTTGGTGTAATATCACAGGGTCATCGGGAACAGCGTTGGGGATAGCTTCCCTTGTTTAGCGAGGTTCACCACTTAGCTAATTCTCTAAAGCAGAGCCGCGCTAGAGGATTGCACCTTTTTAGAGTGTTTGTCCAGACAAGAAACAATGAGGGTTGCTTTCCCCGAGGAACCCCAGGGGCTGTATTTATGTACGATTACTTTATAAAGTCTTGGTAGTATGCACCTCGCTACTACGTCGTAGTAGGTCCTTACAAGGATTATACAAGGATTATGAACAGATTCCCAGCTCCTCTATTGTACATTGCAGTCGGAGAGGACATGAGTGCTCTCTCCGTAGAATACGGACTGGTCTAAATCAGAGAGGTGGATCTCTTAGTCTCTCCTGTAGCGCGGCCAAAGTCATTATAGGTGCGCCCCTACTAAGTCTCTTCCGCACAACCTTAGGAGGGAGGAGCAGAGCCTCAATGAAGGAGGTGCCCACTTCCTTAGGGGCTTAGGCAAGCATCCTTGGCAAAGACCGGGATTCTACAGTAGCAAGCTCGCAGCCCCGGAAAGTGTTCTATTAGAATTCAAACCTCTAAATACGTCTTGGCACAGCCTTGGCGTAAACGTCGGTATGTCTCAATTTCAGGAGTTGAGAAGGTACGGAGGTGGAAAACAGTGATGAGACTCAGGGATTTATTCATCAAGGGGAAGAGACATAACCCTTCTTGCAATGTCTAACTTTTCTTGATGAGGAGCAATAATATAACTAATAGCAAGTTGCTGAGGTGATTCTCAAGGCCAATAAATCCGCAGCGCAGAAGTGTTCGTTCTGTTGAATCATTCTCTTCCAGCATTTGAAAGCCTCGATCGAATAGCTGGAAAGCGTGCCATCTCGGCAATGTATACATTACAAACAGCATTATTTCCTGTTAGCTCCACCCCTCTGGCCCTACTTTTAAGCAGCCATATGCCCAATTCCACTCCTTTTTGTTTGCCAATCATTACCCTTCGCATCGAAGGTTCAATCCTGATTGACGCTGTAAGGACAAATTACTAATTCTACATAACATAGCTTACAAAGGCAACTGCCAATGCAAGGACATCATGAACAGGCGCTGCAATCAACCAAACGGTGGAGAGACTTGAAAACTTACTGAGTGGGCTACGGTCCTTATCAAGGGGTTGACTGTTGAGGACTGAGTGGGGGCTTCTAAGAGAGGAGGAGATATCAAGTGGCCTGGGTTGGAGAGAGTAGGTGAACCAGAACACGAAATTGAGTCATGTGGTGATGGAGCTAGAGCGTGAGGAGGGGGAGTGGGATATGCTCGAGGAGCCTAGAGGGGGGCATGATGTCGAGGGTAATTTTCGTGATCTCTAATACCCGAGGCTGTGTATAATCTGAACAAAAATGCATCATGATCTCATCCTTAGACAGCATCATTATTCCACAATGTTGCGCTAGTCAGATCTAGCCTCATTCCCCCGTCAGGGACCACATCCGTCTCTCATTTCTCTTTAAAGAACATCAAAATATACGTCCCTCAATTCAAACCACCACAGGCATCACAATGTGTATTCTCCAAGCCCTCGCCCACTTCCTCACCTCAATCTTTGCTTCCTCAGAGAGGAAACTACAATGTTCCCCGCCACCATCAGATACTCCTGCCGAGTTAGATCCAACAGAGCAGTATCAGAGCGAACAGCTGGAGATAAAGTGGGAGGGGGACAAATAATTTGAGTTGAAGGGTTAGACAGTACTGTGGTCTCTTGTCTGCGCTGTTTTTTGTTTGGTTTCTGGTGGACAGCATCACTTGGGGAAGATGGAAGTAGCGTTGCCGAGTTACTAGCTTGAATGGGCTTCACCATCTATTTTCAAATCAATTGAAAGCTCGGAGCCAACAAAAGGATATAGGACTTGCGCATAATCTCAGTACCGTACCGACTGCTCATACATGCAACACAGTTCCTCAGTGGATAGAGGCGGTGTTGGAAAATCGGAAGCTGCAATGATTCCAGAAGCAAGAACGTGAGAAGTATCCCAATTAGTTCAGAAGTCGCACTAGGAAATTATTACCACAACCCCCACCCCCCCACTGCTCCAGAAAGAAGACGCATGAAGAAAATCCAGTGACGTACAGTGCATGTCACCATATGCCCGTCACCATCCCCAATATCCAGACCACCACTTTTGCCACCGTCACGCTCCACTGTCCCACCAACACATTCACCATATGTATACAACTTTAAGCTCATATCACCGTTCATTTCGGAGAACAATCGACATCATAAGACAACTTGACTTTTCAATCAAGAATACACACTAAAATCAACTATATGTGGCATACGACAGAAGAGTACAGATTAATAGACACTTCTAGCCCGAAAATCGACAAGGAGTAGCCCCGCGGGGTGAACCTTTTGCTTCTTTGAACCGTTTATTTTATTTTTATTTTTATTTCTATATTTTTCATCTTGCTGATTTGAGGGTTTTGGTTCTAGTTACTTCCGGCAGTTGAGAGTTTTGCCGAGGGACCGAAAGTGAAATTGTATGGGGCTTCTAGAGAAAATGTCTTTTGGCCACTTTCAGTCCGGTATCCTTTCTTTTTTGGCGCGTCTAATATCACGCTTGAACATCCTAAACACGTGTTAGCAACTTTGGAACCTCCCATAACTATTTCCATTGCGTGGCCTTTGCATTATCGAAGTGTTGTACCTTCGAAATATCTCTCTAATAAGGATTTGCCTTACATCTGTATTTAACCCAGTATTTCATTATGGAAGTTACGTTACCAACAGGCTTCTAGGTAACACTAGTAGCTGGATCATCTAGATGCTGTGAAGTAGGTCATCAACTTGAAGTTTTGGGTAGTATGAAGAGCCTTGGCAAAAGTGCGATGTGCAACAAGATTCAAGAAGTGGCTATGATGGGCTGAACCAATTTGCTGTTATGATTCAGGAGCAATGTGGTTAGTGCCACTGGTGGCATACTACGAAGGTAGGTCGCCTTATAGGTGACGCTTTGGATTGCATCACGACCCTTGGCAAAACTGCGATACGCAACAAAAGCCTAAAGGTAATGCTTAATTGGTCTTGGTATGAGGTCAGGTATTTTGAATTCTTTGTTCGAGGCTCAGAAAGGGCCTTGGCAATGAGTACGATATGCAACAAAAGCTCGGGAGCTTGAATTCTTAAGGTTTGACCTTAGAGTACTGTACAGGCAAACCTCTGGCCTGGGTTTCTAGAGAAGTGATACCGCAAGATCTTACATGAATTCTCTTTCTGACGGCGAATTCTGCTCCTGAATTTATGAAGGTGGCTGCAAGTGTTTGTAAAGTTAGTATAGTACCGAGGCGCTTGAGAACACAAAAGGTCTTCAGCGTGCGACAAGATTGGAAGTTGGAAGGAAGAAGGTTAGCTGAGAAGAGTAAAAAATCCCAGCATCTTAGCTGATATCATTTAAGGAGGAGATAGGTTGCGAGGTCACGTTTGAGTGTCCTCTAAATGCAACCTTAGCTAACCCCCAGGACCTAGTTATTGCCATAAAATATTTCACTACCTTACATCACTCTAGCTTCAGATTAATATTCTCGTTCAAACCTCATTTTCTTGAACCTGCTTTCTTTCGGGTCTCCTTCATGAAGGTGAGCTGGTTGTGAGGTCACTTTGCATGTATTCGGTATGCGCTGTTCGGGTGGCAAATTCTGAGATATATAACAAAAGGAGGCAAAAGACATATGAAGTACTGGGCTAGAAATTATTTTGGAAGTCTAATTGCTTGTTGGATTTTAACTAGGGAAGGGAGGTCGCTGCGAGGCTATATTTGAAGATACCTGTTTTGTCCCCGTTTCAACGGGGCAAAAACTGCTGTTCAACAAAAGGCTGGAAGGGAAAAGGTTGGAGAATTAATGATTCGTTATGATGCATTGATTAGGAAGAGTGAGGATCGCTGAATTTGGTTTTGACCGTTTCGTGGGAAGTGCATTTCCAGGTTGGAGAGGCTCTGGGTCAGGAGCAAGAAACGAGGACTGTAAACTGGAGATCTCCTTCTTTTCGCTTGAAGTTCTTGAGATATTCTGCGTCATCTCGTCAGGATTCAGAAAATTTTCTTCCAAAGCATTGTCTCATTACTTCTAGTTGCTTTCGAATTTCAACAATTTCATCTTCAAGTCTGATGTCAAATGTACTACACGATTTGGCATTTAGTAAAGAGTTCTCCTAGGGGCTAGAACGCTTTGTATCTTCAAGTCGGGGCTTGGCGCGGCTCTGTCACTATCATCTCACTACCTAGGTACTTTATTACCTAGGCTAGCTCACTACTATGATGTTGCCCTCGTCATGACAAGTTTGATTCCACTGGAGCACAAGGAAGTAGCTCAAAATGAGAATATTAATCTGAGAAATGTCTCTGTCTTGAAAGACACGTTTCACCGGATAAGAGAGGGAAGAACAGCCAACGGTATTGCAACGGAGACTTATGCCGAAACGAGTCTTCAAATGGTGAGAATGCTCGAGAAGGGAAATGAGAGTACACGAGTAAACATGACGTGGCATTGGGGACACTCAGCACATAGCCTTTGACGAAGAGCAGAGTAAATTCATCTTTGATTCATAGATCTGAATACAATGAAACCTTGATGGTAAATTTCTTCCCATGTGTCCTTGTGATGAGGCGAGCGGAGGTAACCCCCGAGTAACCAAAAATCCGGGGATCAAGAACTCTGGCCTGCACCTCGTTCGAAATATTTGAGGGGCTAAAGCTAGCGGCGAGTAGACTAAACTCGTCTTTAGGGCAAAGCTTGCGCCAACCGCAAAACTTTCGTGCCCAAATCTCAGTTTCAACTTCCCCTCTTCCCACACTTCATTTTGTCAGCTAGAAACAAGGATCAAGCTCACCTCTCAGGAGGTAGAACTAGGTAGCGTAGAAACCACGATTATAAAAGGGGGGTTCTCTCCATTCCTCCCGGCTCTTCAACCAGGTTTTCTTCTCTCGCTTTTGTTGCCCCCTGCCTTAAAATCCCAATCCAAGTAAACAACCCTCCTAACCACATCTACACAAACACCCCCCCAATGAACACAACCAAACACAACTCAAAACCCTTAACATGCGTCTCATCACCCCTCCTACCCTCAGCATCCTCGTCCTCTCTTCGATTGTGATTCTCTCCCTCCCAATCCATACGCCACCCCCATCTGCCCCCCCTGCTGCTCTCGATAACATCACAATCAACTTTTCAACCACCTTTCACAATGTGACGCTGAAGGATAGTCCTGTTACACATAAGATCGATATCGTGAATGGAGTCAAGACCGTGAATGTGGCGATGGGGGTGGGGATTGGAGCGGGTTTGAGGCGGATGGGAACATGATGAAGAGTGAGGCGATGTGCTGAGCTTGGAGGGTATGGAAGGGATAGAGAGCGGAGGAACAAGACTAGAAAGAAGGGATGGAGGTTAGGAGGATTAGACGAGAGGGGGAAGAGAAGGGTGAAGGAAGAGGAGAGTGGGAGGGAAAATTTGAACACGAAAGCAACAGAGAAGAAGAAAAGGAGGAAGGAGAAGCGAGAAAGCTTTTGGAGCACTTTTACCACAGGGCTTGTCAAGGCTACTGCAGATGCGCTAACTCATATGACTTGAAACTCTCCTTTACGCTCTTCATACTCACCTTCGTTATACTTGTGATCCCTGTCTTGCCCTTCCCTTCCAAAGTATAGACATCTACAACCCCCAGGCTATCCAAATACTTGATTGCTCTCCCAAAATTTGTCCCGACGTGGGCAATCCCGTGACTATCATCACTCATAGTCAACTTCCCACCCATGCCCAGGTACTCTTCGCAAACACTCCTCATCGGATATGGCTCGTCCAGCCCCTTCCTCAATGCACTAGAATTGATCTCCATTAAACCCCCCTGGTCTGAAATAACCTTCAAGTTCCTAACTACTTTCTCCCAGACCCCCTTCCATCTCTTCAGATCAGCATTCGGCTCCTCAGCCAACAGTCTAATGAGATCAAAATGCCCCACCACTTTCGGCTTTAATGCATTCAACATTTCAAACTGCGAGTCGAAATAATCTTCAAAGAGTCTTTCATCGGTGCCTCCAGCCATACCTCGTGCTTTGTTGTAGTAAGCCGCATCATAATCGATCGGGATTTCATGAACGTGATGTACAGAGCCGATAAAAAAGTCGACTACGGGGTTGGAAGCGAGTTCTTTGATGTAAGAGGCGTAGGAGGGCCGGATCCACTCGCCCTCGAAGCCGACGAGGACGCTGATTTGAGACTTGTACTTCTCCCGTAGGCGTACGGCTTCGATTAGGAAGGCTTCGTGGCGGGCTGCTAGAGGGGCGATGGTGTCCTGTTCTGAGATTGAGATCAGTGTGTTTTGAAAGGATAGAGGGACTTACTTCCTCTGGATAAGCGTCTGTCTCAGAGTTGCGAGGCATGTGTTCGGTTAGAGCAAAGGTTTGCATGCCGCACGCAATTGCCGTCTGGATCACTTCCTCGAGCTGGTCTTTCGCGTGTCCTGGGCAGAATTGCCCGGAGTGGCTGTGCATCGAGAAAGCCATCCTGGTTGGGGGTTTGGTTGTAGAGGATGGGAGTATGAGAGGGGGGAGTGGAAGGAGGCAAGAGAAGATGTGAGTTTTGATAAGAAGTTTCCTTACCCCGGATTCTCGGTAGTCTTGGTCGAGTTAGGTAAACAGAACCGTACCAAAAACAAGCCGTATCCAAAGAATTGAAAACGAGGCAAGAATCAGGCTCCAAAATGAAAAAGTGAGCCAACTTGGAGTGGGAGCGAGGCAGGCGTTTGTGATGTTGCGAATAAAGAGCCAGGAGTTAGTTGTTGAGGTTATTTATTTTAAGGCCTCGGCTGTTTATCTAGAGTGGAGGAGGATCCGAGAAATGATGACACACTCGGCAAAAGTATGGTCAAACTCTCGAGGCCGGGAAATCATGCGCGAAAAAAGGAAAAAAGAAAAAACCTGTTCAAGCCAACGAGCACCAAGGGACTCGAACCCTCAACCTCAGTCTTACAGCATTTCTGCAGTAGGAGGACCGCGCGCTACCATTGCGCCAAGCACCCTATTAGGGTTCGAAGTTCGTGTTTTATCATGAACTTTGGCTTACAAAGCGATTACTGTTTTTGTTTTGAGCTTATTTCAGTCTATACAGTACACTGGATAGTTAGAACCAACTTCGTAACCGAGGTCGGAGCCGCCATTTTGGCCACAGAAGCACCCCCTTGAGTCCTCATTACCATTCTCCCTAAACACAACTTCTATCCTTATGAAAGCTCCTCGGTTATTTCAATTGCAGCTATGATCGGAATCAGAATTTTGCTGCCCCAACAGGCAAGATTACAAGGCTTACAGATTCTCATACCTGGCGCTACGAGTCTACGTGGAAATCAACGTCCACCAACATGCTGCAAGGAATATTCTGACAAAATGCCTGCGGCCTTTATACATTCAATTACTTTACAGCCTTCCATTTTTAGTGCCCTTCTCAAGAGGCGCGTGAGATACTTAGGCAAGAACGTGCTCTCACACGGGCTGCTTGTGAGAGAAGTAAGTTAAAAGCTCTTTTTGTGCAATGGGCCCGACCTTAAGCCCTTTAAGTATCACCGCAAGCTCGATCGCAATTGTGCAGGTCACGGGTGCGATGTATTACTTTGTGCTATAATTATCAAAGCCGCGTCAAGAGTACTGTACCTCTAAAGATGCCCGATCAATCATCAACGAATTCAAGGTTTACGAACCGTCCTTAGCTCATTGCTCCTCATTGATGAGGGCGAGCTTGACCAATCCGCTCTGACATCTGCGCTAGCATTGCTTGCAGGAGAACATGGCCCTCTGGAGAGATGAAAACCCTCTATGGAGGAGCCAGAGAAGAAGCTGGAGCTAAAAGAGGGGTGGAGAGCAGGGAGATCGGCAGTGATACAGCCTTTGAAGGAAGCAGATGTGAGACGGGCGTTGCAAAATATCAACGCTACCAAGTCCCAATCAATTAGGTCTTGCCACGGACCAAAGGTTTTATTGATGCCCTTGAGGATGACTCCTTGCTAAATGGGGAGCAGGAAAGCAAGTACGCTTTTTTGCAAAAGGGCACTGACTCTCTAGCGCGGCAAGCTGAAGCCGTTGAAACTGGTTTGCGCCCTCGTTCTTCGCTGATTTATTCTTAACACTCTGATAGCTGCAAGAAGGGCCAATGTCTTCAGGTGGCTTGCGGCTCCCAATTCTTTGCCCAACCACATTGAGGCAAGGAAGAGGTACCATCCAATGACTGGACAGAGGCTTCTCAAGGCCCAGATATTTGAGAAATGTTTCGTGTTTCCAAAATATGTTCTTTAAATGGAAGCAATACTTTAAAGTTGATACCCCTTTAAAACGTGCATATATCGAGCTAATGGATACCACCAAAGGTAGACCCGGGAGCAATAGTACTAGATACACGATAAGATAGACATATAAAGAGTTTACTCTGCAGTACTATATGCTTATTCCGTTATCGTCACGGATGTCAAAAATCTGGGATATAACAAATAAGATTCTCACAAGTGTGCTTGGGGCCAGCAAGTCGACGGCTTGGATAAGTATCAACAAGACAGCAGACAGGTCCCGAGGACCGTATATTACGTGCTGACGCTAGCCCTTGTAAGGTCTTTGCTAAGACTTGTTTGAGTTACAGAGGTGGATTTTTCTTGAAATTTCTTGAAATTTACTAGAGAAGAGCAAGATTAGGGCACAAATTTATATCACAGTAGAAATAAACAGACGAGAATTGAAGATTAGCTTCAGTTAAAGATTCATTGTGGGTGCAGGTTGGTTTCTCGCTGATGAGCCCAAACCAGGCAGGTTTGACGCTCCGTAGCCTAGGGATGCACAGCTAAAATTCATGAACCTTCTCCTTGATGTATTGCATAAAGCAGATGTGCAGCAATATAGTCCTCGCTGTTGATCTGACAACCGCCCGGGTCAAGTGGGTGATCATAATAGTCGTTCTGCTCATGCACAGGTTCCGGTATACTTCGTGGGACATATCTCCCAGAAGGCTCTGTTCCCAACTCATTCCAGCTACTCAAATCGGACGATTCTTGTCCAATAGCAGCGACGGAGGATCCGACACAATTCGGATCCTGGAGCCAACCTGCACCAAACAAGTCTATCCCCGGCACAGATTCCACATACTGGTGACCACTGTTGGAATTGGCTATGATGGTTGGTGCTCAGAAGAGGGAGGCGGCGCGTCTGATCTGATATATCGGGCCACAAAGGAGCTTGTTGAATCTTCATGCTGAAAAGAGTTCTGCTAATAAGGATCAGCCAGGCTTCCATCTGGGAATGGTACATGCAGCGTCTGTTCGACGACGTCTTCTAAATAGAAATATTCAGCAGCACTTACTACATTTGACAAAATGTATCGGTTTCTATCCCCAAATTCCTGTCCTTTAGCCGGATAGGAAGCCACTGGTTTGTATCCAGAAGAGGCTAGTGTCGGGGTTAGACACCGCTCATAGGATGTGCTAATGAGCCGCGATGCTTGCCTATAGCAATCCTGAGCTGAACGTCGCAACTTCGGATCTATGACCATCATAGCACTCGACAAGAGGCCGATCAGGTCACCATCCTCCCAATCGTTGACTTGGTCGACAAGCCTTTCGCACCAAACTCTTCCTTTATCTCTACGGTTATCCGGAAGATCATAGGCACACTCAAAGGCAACTACACCGAGAGACCAGATGTCTACGGCTGGCGTGTAACTTGTTTCCGTGTAAACTTCTGGCGCAAGGTAAAGTAGTGTACCGCAAACCGTTGTCAAGTCATTGCTTGCTCTTGAAAGGCCGAAGTCCGTAAGCTTGATATGAAGCGGGTCTGCAGACTGGAGAAGAATATTGCCCGGCTTAATATCTCGATGTACAATTGGTACTTCGCGTCCATGAAGATCTGTCAAGGCTGACAGTCCTTGACAAAGAACCGTCATGCTCTCCTCGAGTGTTAGTGTCCTTCCTTCTAGACTCCCGCAAGGAATATATTCGAGAATCAATCGAGGCGACGGCGTGAGTGTCGAATCTATAAGGCAAACGACATGGTCCTAGCAAGCTATTAGTGAGAAAAGTATAACCGAAGGAACAGGCCGATCAACAGACATGTGAGATTTGGCTCATAATTTTGGCTTCCTTCTCCCACAGCTTCCAGTCAAACTTTCTTTTGTTAAGAGGCTCCTTATACGCATACTCAATCCCAGTGCTGACATCCCAGTAACGCTTCACAACCGCGAAGCCCCCCTTACCCAGCGTCTCTTGCTTGAGGCGGATGGCACCTTGGTTAGGGGTGTGCGACTGACTAGAAGGTGCAGTTTGACTGTAGATTCCGAGTCCATTGAGATGGGGTTCGTCTGCCTCCTTGAGGAATTGATCAACATTGGCATTATACAGATCTGGATACTCATCATGGCGAGAGACTTTGATCCGAAAGCTGACACCCTGGATTTCAATGTCGATTTCTTTGGTCTCTCGAGGGACGTCGTGGCCGCCGAGGATCCACGTGAAATGGCGGCGCAGCTCTCGTCCTTGGCGATTATAGGTGACAATGGTTCCGTAGGTCGAACAGTCTCGCAAGATCAATCGTCGCTCTGCATTAAATGTGAGGTAGCAATGACGCTGACTGATCTTACGGAGTCTCGGTAAAACAATATCGCAGTTTGGATTCGTTCCAAACATAAGTCCTTTGCTACCTCTTAGTTTAGCATCGAAGGTCAATGGAATTCGGGGATAAGACGCCGCCGCCTGATCCTCCTGATCATCTTCGTCTGGTGAAACCGTGGACTCTCGGCTCTTCCTGTGGCGGAATATCTTGCGATATATTCATCCGAATCGCCTCCCAAGTACATCTGCCCTCCGGATGAGATTCACTCTTTACAGGCGACAACCAAGCGATCGAGTTCGAGTCTTCCATCGTTGAAAAAAATCTCATTCAATAAGGTAGCAGCGATTATCTGATCGGGATCATTGCGTGCTGCCTTTGCACTATATATCAACTGTCTAGGAATTAATAGAAGGCTGGTTACACTAATATGCTTCACAGTGGATACACAAGATCCAATCAAGCTGCAGTTAGCACCTTGTGTTGGTTGTGCGCCAACACCGTAGGTCACTATTAGTTAGAAGAGTTGCACCATTTTTATAGGCAATTTGGAAGAGTCGCGCTTATGACTCAACTCAGCCCCTGCCACTGCCAAGTCCTCCCTCGTTCACACAACTTCGCATTGACCCAAAACCCGGTCGGAAAATTATTTCCCCGGAAGCTTCAGCGGCACTTCTCACCCCTCCAAATCTAACCAACTTCTACACTTCAACATCATCAACAATGGCGCCCGCTCAATCGCAGCCTTCGAAATTATTCACTCGCGATGTCGCTGCTTATAGCGATGCAGAGCTTAACAAGTACCTGAAAGCCAACGGAGGGTCAGGGATTTCAGAGTATTATGGTCTCTAGAGCTGCTAATGTTCACGCAGAATCGTTGACGTGGAAGACTACGAGAACCTAAGGAAAGACGAAGTTCTTATTCAGAGATTGAGGTAAGGGTTCTTGCTCTAATCCTCTTTTCTTAAATAACACTATGATAGGATTCGAGCACGCGAGCGTGGCATGGCACAGCCCCGTCCGATTGATCTCGACGACCTAACAACGCGCCTTGAGGATATATCCGCCGACAAACAAGCACTGCCTCGACCACCCTCACAGATAGGGTCGGATTATCGCAGCCAGGATACGACGGAACCATTAGACGAGGAAGAAGATTATCGTCGTGATCTGAAGAACGAGACGAAATACTATAATACACTGGTAAACGAAGGCGGTCGTCCGTCACACCCGGCCAGTCTTGGTCAGGATGTTATAGAGGATCCTGGAGAGTACCGCGAGATCCTGTCGTATTGGCAGAGGAGCGAGAATGACTGGCAAGTGTTTGGATCTCAAATGACCGAATGGCGAGAATTTCGTAGGTGGCAACGAAAGAACAGGGAGGACGGTCGTTTTCCTAAATACGCCGACGGAGTGAAGCAGGGCCTGGCAGAACACGGATTTACGCGGACATTCCAACTAGATCAGGATCCGGAGCGACAGGACAAGTTGACGGCATGGATCGAGTTTCTTGACTATGAGTACTGGTGGTACGACAAAGACATGAGATTTGTAAAGCGTCATCAGCCAGAGTACGACGCAGCGTGGAAGGAGCTTGTGGACTCGCAGGTCTTGAGACCTTCTGAGACGCAGGAATTCATCTGCAATATGGACTCGGTATTTCAGCGGGCGAGTGAAAAAGATCGGGCTGGGAAGGCCGTGGAATCTGCGAAACTAGCGGTGACGTCGGCACGAACTGATCCACGTCGCTCTAATCTCTCCGAGAAAGAGGCTCAACGACGGTTAGCAATAGCCCAATTCAGACTGGACGCGGCAACGAAGACGCTCGAATCGATCAGGCGACGAAATGATCTCGTCTACGAATTCCTTAAGAAGACGAAACTATCTCCAGTCAGGAATGATGGTACGTGTAAGAAGACTTACGTGGGCGCGAAGCACAATGCAGAGCACCGTAGCATATTGCTGCGATGGATTCTGCTGCAAGTCCCCTTGATTGAACTCGAGCTAAACCAAGAGGTGGCCGAGAACGACTCGGACAGGGCGAATGGCAGAAGTTGCGATGGAGCTGACAAACTCAGCGAAGAACAAAGCTCCGAAAAGCAGGAGCGTAAACGCAGGCGCCACGACGACACAGTCGACGATGGACTACCTTCGAAGCGGTCAAGATACAACGGCCAAGGCTCGAGTTTCTCCGCCCGCAATACACTCCACGCTGCTAATGCGACACCGACTAGACGGCCGCAAGAGTCTAGGGCCGCTGCGTCAAGGAGTGTGGGCGGAAGTAAACTGGCTAGTGGAAAGCCAGGACTGATAAGTGGGGAACGACGCTATGTAAGGAGCAATTTGTCTACCCTGAACTCCTCGTTACCAAGGAAAAAAAATATCCCGGGCGTTCCTCCGGGTCCGGAAATTCCCAACCGTCGCAGCGCCAGAATTGCGGAAAGAGATGAACGATTGAGAGCCGCGGTCGTGGTGCCATCCGACACTGTCAGAATCCCACGCCAAAGGACTGCCAGGCTTGCACAGGCCCCGACACCTCCACCATCAACAGAATCGCAGGAGCGAAAGTCGAGGCCCCGAGCAGTAAGGACATCAACGAGAGGCCGCCCAAGTAGAGGTAATAGGCGCCACACGTCAGGACCGCAGGGGATATCGAAGAGAAGAGGTCAACCTCGTTCACAGCCATCAAGTGGCTGAACAAGCATCGAATCGTGCGAAGCATGGCAATAGGCTGAATAGGGGCTCTGGGACACTTTCTCCAAAATGCGATCACAGCTGGAGGGGAAGCAGACTACAGTGACGAGGAATTTGGACGACCTTGCAAGGCACGATCTCAATGATCGCCAGGTAAGTACTTGTTTCGTAGGAGTTACGAGTTTATCTGCTAACAGATTCCTACTCCAGATCAGAAATGTCGTCCGGGCAGCGCATGCCCTAGCAGCCCAGGAAGGGGCTGTGACTATGCTCATTTGAAAATCGTTATTGACTCGGGCAAGGAATTTGAGAAAGACGCGCAGGGAGGCTCCTTTGACAACCTGAGATCTCATTTTTAGTTGTCTTGTGTTTGGGCTGTATATTAACGCTCTTCAATACCGTTGCTCTCGTTTTGGTGAGTGGTAGTGGGAATGGGATCCGTCGTGACATGGGAATTAACGGTATGATAATTTTGTGTAAGACAATTCAAATAATTGAACGGGAATCACAGTGCTCTTATACTCACACGGACTGATAGTGCTCTTATGGTGGTACCGTTCCGGGCCAAGTATAACCAACAACATCCCCCAAGGCTCAGTGAGGCTCTATCTTAAGGGAGGCGCAGGCACCGCCGCTCATCACCTGCTTCGAAGATCGATGCCAAGCTCGACAAACGAATCCGAGCAGCCTAGCCGCCAACCAGTCGAACGAGGCCGAAACCTCAAGAGGAGCCGCAGACAATGCGGAGGGATGGACTGGGAAGCCAGGACTGGCGAGCGGAGATCAACTGTCTGATACCTTGAGGCCTACACCACAAAAGAAACAGCGTGGCAGACCTCAGAAAATTGCACGTCAAGCTCAACAAGTGAATCGGGACAGCCCAGTCATCAACCAGTCGGACGGCCAAGATCGACCCTGAATTTGCTGAGGTTTGTGTCACGTTGCCTAGCAACGTATAGCTAATAAGGGTGTGGCGCACTGCGCGCACTGCGCACGGAGCACCTTACTTATACTTATACGCTCTAGCGAGCCTTAGCGCTCGTCCTATATATAACTAGGAAGCTCACCCTTTTATGTAGTAATTAGACAATTATTATTCACTGCTTTATAATATATTACTTAATATAATAGTTATAAGCCCGGTCTAGACGCTCTAAAGCGCGCCCTCTATTATATTATATATATATATTAGAAAGCATAATTGCTCTTAATATTACTGAGACGATCATACCGTCTCGGGTACTAGCTAGCCTTGCTAGCTAGCCTAGCGCCCCTATATGGAACGCTCGCACGGTTACAGGAACTAGCT
>JAPZPB010000581.1:0-22405 GCA_037952635.1 Bryoglossum gracile | reverse complement strand
TGACTTACACAGGACGTTAAAAGGATAAATCAATCAATCAATCAATCAATCAATCGAGAAATCAAGTGATGGAAGGAAAATGCCGAATCTTTTGAACATATATGAGATGGGATTTGGACTTCTTCTCTGGATACAAATTTCAAGTGGCAAAAGACTATAACTTGAGAAGGTTGAACTTGAAATGAAAAGACGGGTGTGCCCCGTCCAAACTTTGAGGCCAGGGAGAGTGACCGGAATGTAACTTGATGGAAGCAGAAGACAAGGTGTACTTGGGCTACTTAAACTCATGAAAAGACTGTGTGGGGCGCGTATTCCAGCACCTGCCTTTATACCACTGGGTGGCAGTATAGACAGCTCCTCTGTGGGCTTAGAAATTTGACCAGGCCCCTGAATAGTGGCTTGATGTTATCTACAAACTTAGGAAATTTGTAAGTCCAATTGATTATTCCAATTGATTAAATTGGATAGATTATTGAGACAGGTTTGGTGATCAGAAGGCCGTGGGCATCAAGGACACGTCTGAGTCTGAATTCCGAGATACGAAATCACAGCACCAAGTGCAAAAACTCGAGAAGTTTGATAAAGAAAACGGTGGTATAGCCCTTGACTGTACAAACCACCAACCAAAAGTTAAACAATGACATATAAATGGAAGGGATAAACCCCAAGCAGAGATTCAAAAAGGCCATTCCTTATACCACGATGGCTGCTCCGAACGCCCCCACCTTCATTTGTCTTGAATGCACCTCAGTTCTCTCGTTTCCATCGCCTGCGGCCCTGCCCGTGCCCGCCTAGCCTTTTCTTCTCATGCCAAACCAACTACTCTTCCTCCATCGACGATAATTTGTTCATCGATTCGCTTCTCTACATCACCGTATTCCACTCTCTTGTATGTATTTATTCTTGCCTCGTTCATATCGACTTCGAAGAACCGCATCCGTCTGTGGTATCCGCCGTACCCTCCATAGCCTCCAAATCCGGCACCACCAGCATAGCACATCCATAGAGCAGGTCTATCATCCTGGCTACTCAACGAACAATACTCATTCGCGTGATCATGCCCACAACTAACCATCAGCACACCCTCCTCGACTAACGCATCCCTGAATCCAGAATTGAAAGCTGGTGCCGTGACGCCCTCTCGCCATTCTCCTATCTTTGGCAGCTCGGCATCTCTGTATTCCGGGAGAGGGATGTGGATGAAAGCGAGATCCATATGGATATGGGAGTATCCAGCATGACTCTTCTTCAGACCTTGAGCCGTCGACTTGAACCATTCAATTTGAGATTTTTTCAGCCAGTCGTAGCCTTTGAAGTGGTTCTCGTCTGGAGAGTAGGCATGGGTGTCCATCATGTAGATTGTAAGTGCCGAATGCTTCGAACTTCCGTGTGCCAGGACTTCAACGTAGTAGTTCCCAACGCCGTCAATATCGTCTGGGCCGGCAATAGAGAGCGAGTAGGGTAGAGATTCGATTAATGACATCTGTCCAGCTCGAGCGAGAGAGCCTTCATCGTCATGGTTGCCGAATATCGTAGCGTAGGGGATCTTGCGTTTGATAAGAAGTTCGGCGTATTTGAAAATTGCCTACAGTTATGAGTATATGACATGTGAGGGCACGAAGAAACTTACACTTTGAGCATCAGGAGCCGTCTCTCCGTTGACCTGATCTCCACTCAAAATCACCAAATCCGGCTTTTCAACGTCCAAGAGCCTCCCCATAAACTCCAGTGTCCTTGGGTCTGCCTCACACTTCCCGCCATTGAGTCCAACCGGCATCTCGTCCCTACAGGCTCCTGTCCCAGTGCTCAAGTGCAAATCTGCAGCCTGCAAGATCTTGAACTTCCCATTCTCCTTGATTCTTGGTATTGGCTTCGGAGGCAAACTCTCCTTCCCTCTTCTGATGCTCAATCTTGCCTCCTGCCCCTCTCCACTTGTCTCCAGTAGCAAAGCTGTTCCCACAATCTGCCAACCTTCTCTCGGATCAACAGCATCTGCACCAAACAACACATCCACAGCAGTCACTGCTTTGGTCGAATCACTGGCATGCCTCTTCGCCGATCTCTTCAACCACAACCCAGAAGATCTTGCCTCCCATCTCGCATCTCCCTCTACCTTCACTCCAGTACTAGGATCCAGTCTTCCAACCGTTACATCGACAATGACCTTGTCCTCGGGCAACAGCTCCTCCTCTTTCTTCCTCTTGATGTGTACGTATGCGCTACTGACCCACCCGCTCCCCAGATAGAGGTCTTTCTCTATGCGGTGCCATACATCCGAGTCAAGTCTGCAAGAGCTAAATACATTCAGGCGCGAGCATGATGTGACTTCTATGTCGGTGATCACAAGCCCTGGGTGATGCGCCGGGAGGGCATTGTGGATTGCGGAGGGTAGGACCCGGAATTGGTTATCGAGAAAGTAAACAACTACTACCGTCACTAGGCAAAGTGCAGCAAACTGGCACACCGTACGGACCTATGCCAACTGTTAGCCTGCAATAGCAGCAGTAGAGGGGGCCGCCCGTACAATTCTTCTGGTCATGGTTCTCTATTTTCGGAAGAAGTGGCGGGCGACTTGGGTGCAGCTTGGGCTAGGTGGCGGTGATAGGTGAGTGTATTCCATCCGTGATGTCAGTCAGTCATGGCCGTTCGAAGCTATTTATAGACTGACGTTGTAACTTGGTCTCAAGCATAAAAAGAGAGTGGCTGAACTTTGGGTGTTCACGAATTCAGGCTTTGATTGAAATCCGGGGATCTGGCACTAGCGGGAGCTAGATTCTGCCCCTGTAGATCGGAGCCGAGGGACCCCCTTTCTGGGCGAAGAGGCTGGGCTGAATTTTGAACGTTCAATTAACGGTAGGGTAGATGGCTAAGAAGTTTCGTATTTCCAGATATGTCGAAACTACGGGATTTAAGACAGCCTTGGATATTCCAGTCCGTCCCGATATCTAGGGGATTATGGATATTTGAGGAGTTTCAAGAGACGTTGGTGGCCGTTGGCTGTTTCTTCCTGCCATTGAGATTATTATTTGGTACAGTGAGAACTGTTGAGAACTGCAGAGCTCTCTTCTGATCTCGTAATATACACATATAATACAGATATCTATTCAACTGCTTGCTCCTCTTGCTCCTCTTGCTGCACATAAAGGACTGGCTTCTTCCAGATACCCACAAATCCTCCACCCACAACTCGAAGTCCTACCTTGGGCCGACAAATCATCTCCCAGCCATCATCTTTCGACACGTCTGAAGCTGGGAGGGAGTCTTCTTCATTGTGGGCCTCCTCGCGGCTCCTCTCATTCTCCTCCGCAAGCCCCAAAGCCTCGGCAGCAGCAGCTTCTTTCTTGAGAAATGCTCTTGGCTTCACAGGTCTCACATCCCAGGTTCTCCCACTGATTCCTTGACCTAACTCCAAAGCCTTCTCATAGAACAATGGAAGTCTCTCATCTCTGGCTGTAGTAATGGCTCCGCTGATTTGAGTGATGCTTGGGCAGAATGTGAGTAAAGTCCCGCCTGGCTTCAATGCTTTAGCAACGATCGCTAAGTATTTATTGGTTCCCGGGAGATCCAGGATCGCATGGTCCAAGAAAGGCTCATTGGATGTCTCCTCCAGCCGCTTAGAGAGGTATTCTTGGATACTCCCAACATGAAAATCAACATGGGGATAGTAGAGGCCATCTCTAAAGTTCTTTACAACCACCTGCGCCCATGCCGAATGGCGAGGAGAATTGTCCAAGGTATGAATGACTGCTCTGCGATTTGGGCGCCATGCTTCATAAGCCTGGATCTTCGCCTTTTCTCCTTCATCTAGCACTTCTGATCCTTTCTGGCCGGAACCGTAGGATTCTGGTATGGTCGGTGCCCGAGGGTTCGCCCCATGTATGGCTCTTGCTAAGTTCAGCGTCAAAGCCCCATGTCCAGTCCCTGCTTCAAATATCTCAAGTCGAACTTCTGTTCCCTCAGCGCCCGGTGCTGTATAGTGGATGTCCAGAAGAGAGACCATTACGCTCGCATCTTGAGAGTAGATCTACTGCCAGCGGTTAGAGAGCGCCGTGGAAGCGCCTCAAGACACTCACCGGAGTCACAACCCGTTTGCACAAGTCCGTATACTCTGCCAATGTTGGCTGAAGGATACGATACTCCAATCCACTTTTGGAAGTGACCGATTCTCGGAGTTTCTTCCCAATTATTTGCTCATGTGGTATGAAGTCCTTGTAGGCTTTTGCTCTAAGACCGGGACGTAGGCGGTCGACGAAGATCGGTGCAATATCTCTCTTGGACTTTGCCCTCAAAAGAACCGGCTGGTTTTCTAGATTTTGTTAGATTGGGTTTAACTAGGATGATCGGAAGACTCGCCTTGAACTACATTGTTGAAAAATGATCGTGAAATACATCTGGAACATGTAAAGTTTGAATTCCCAAGAAAATTGCTCCCCGAGCGTCGTGTGAGGTGTTGAAGGCTTGTCATCTGAAAAGGTTTGGGCTCCTGGGAATCTTTTTTTGCAAGTGGAGAGCTTCACATTCTTTTGGGAATAAGCTAGCGGCCGCGTGGAGACAGGGGTAGCTGTTCCTGGTCTCGACTTATTAAGAGCTTTGGAGGAAGAAAATGCTCTAGAAATTGAGCTAGTCCTAAGATTTGATATAACTGGTAAAACGGAATGCAGACATTTAGTGTTTTCTATTTGCAAATTTGTAGTGCACACTTCCGGCAACTTGTACCTAGGGTATGGTACATAAAATGCCTTCGAGTCCCTTTCCAGGGTCATGTCTGACCGAGGATATCAGTGCACCTTTGCTTCATTCCCCAACATCCCTCGACCTCTCCTCTACAACATCCTATTGATACCCCTCTGAATACCCCACCACACTCAACTGCAACTCGTCAAGATGGTCAAAGAAGTTGAAGGAACCCATCAAATTGGGGATATGTCCCTCTACACCAAGAGCTGGATCGTCCGTCCATTCCTCTTCCAACCCGCGCTCTGCTAACTTTTACAGCCCGAGGGAACCCCCGTAGCGAAGCTGATCATGATCCATGGGTTTTCGGACCACATGAACCGATACTACGAACTCTTCCCTACCTTTGCCTCCCGGGGCATCGAAGTCCATGGATTTGATCAACGAGGCTGGGGCCGATCTGTTCACAACCCCTCCGAGAAAGGTCTTACTGGCCCTACTAGTCTCGTCATTTCCGATATCGTTTCTTTTATTAAAACCCAACTCCCATCTACGGTCCCAGTCTTCGTCATGGGACATTCGATGGGTGGTGGAGAAGCTATAACCCTGGCTTCTGATCCGGAATACGAGGATATTATCAAGGAGATCAGGGGATGGATTTTAGAAGCTCCATTCATTGGTTTCCCCAAGGGCTTTGAGCCCGGCGCTGTCACGGTGCTCCTTGGGCGTCTAGCTGGAAAGGTGCTACCGCATATGAAGAGATACTCTCCTCTTCCCCCGGAGAATCTTACTAGAGACCCTGAGGTAGTTCAGAGCTTGAAGGACGACAAGTTGTGCCATGATACGGGAACTTTGGAGGGCTTGTCTGGGATGCTGGACAGAACTGCGGCTTTGAATCAAGGAAAGACCGTGCTGAGCAAGAATGTGAAGAGTCTTTGGTTGGGGCATGGGACGAAGGATATGGGGACTAGTTACGAGGAGGCAAAGAAGTGGTTTGATAAGCAGACACAGTTGGAGGACAAGGAATTCAAAAGTTATGAGGGATGGTATCATCAGTTACATGCTGATTTGCCTGAGGATAGACCGGTGTTCGCGAAGGATGTCGGGGATTGGATTTTGGCTAGGACAGGAGGGCTAAGCTCGAAGCTATGATGGGTGGGAAATGATGTGCTGGTGTTGCAGTAGATATAGCTTGGGCTTGTTCCTTGACTTACAGTTGGTGCCCTTTGAATGAACCAATCTCCTGCTTGGGCTGGCTTTGATTGACTGCTAACTTGAGAGTCAACAACGTCCTGATTCTCCAATCCATCGTGAATATCCAGTCCCTTCTGGATTTTGAAGACCTGGAGAGACTCTGGCATGTATAAAACACCAACACCGTCCTGACTGCCTAGTTTGTTTGGAATTTCTCGATCGTCTCGATCATTCTGGTCCGAATACTTTCCAAATACTTGTTGGAGACAGGCGTCAAAGGCACGTGAGTCCTCGTAGAAGTGTACACTGTTTATGGCATTAATTCCTATGTACTACTCTCTCCCTCCTCGTCTTCCCCCTTTTTCTCCGCCCTCCTCTGTAATATCTCGTCAACAATCCCCATCTCCAAAGCTTCCTCAGCACTCAAGAAATTGTCCCTCTCCATTAGCCTCTCAATATCATCAAGACTGTGCTCCTTCGTCAAATGTCTCTTGAAGATATCGTTTAATCTCTTCCTGACCCTCAATATCTCTTGCGCATGGATTGCAATATCACTGGCCTGTCCGAAGTATCCCCCCGACGGCTGGTGCACCATAACGCTGCTGTTGGGCAAACAAAACCTCTTTCCCTTCACTCCCCCACACAACAGTAACGACCCCATTGAAGCAGCTTGTCCTACACAGACTGTTGAGACAGGCGATCGGATGTATGTCATCGTATCGTAGATCGCCAGGCCAGCCGTCACAGACCCCCCCGGCGAGTTGATGTACATCGTAATAGCCTTCTCTGGGGCATCGGACTCGAGGAAGAGGAGTTGAGCAACGATGGCCGCGGAGAGGCTTTCGTCCACTTCCCCATTGAGGCAGATAATTCGTTCTTGTAGTAGCTTCGAGAAGATATCAGATTGGCGCCAGCCTCCTCCCTGGGAAAGTTAGAATGGTTCTGCAGCGAGAACAGGAATCTTACAATGGTCTCGGTGATGTAAGGGATTGGAGTCCAAGATTTGGGTTCCGTTCCGCTGGCTGACGATGCAAATGATCGCAGACTAGATTGAATTATATTGCAGGCAGGGCCACGCAGTACTCGTGATGCGAACATTTTGAATTGGGATGTTGTTGGTTGGAGTTTGGGACTCAAGGACCTCGGAGCTTGGCTGGGAGACGCGATTGAGAAAAAACGCGACTCGCCAAAATGTGGGGAACCTCCAAAACACTTTGGAATCTCGACGACGTCTTCCAAATAGTCCGATTTCTCCAGAGCTTTTGATCTCTCGGAGCATTCCAATTGCTCGGTTATTTGTGGACATTCACTCTGCAGCAGTATTTAAACCACCTAGGAAACTCAGCATTATTTTCTCTTGCCTACCTGAGAAGCTTCGGATTTCCTCAACGCACCTCCACATCCACCTCTGCAACAGCACGAAGCATGTGTTATGCAGAGATGTAATCTTCCTATTGGTAGCAGCAATGTGAAGCTGCTACGAGCAGCTTGCATTCGACACAGCTCCTCTTTGGCCTCCCTGATCCCTGGCTCTAAGGCTCCCGCGACAAAATGGCCCTCAGACTCGCCTCCAACCATCCATCCACTGCCTATATCCCCGTTAATGGACCCCGAATTTCTCAAGGCTCGTCAGGAGCATCATGATAGAAAGGCTAGGCCCAGAAAGCCTGTTGGGGAGCTCAGAACACAGCTTGCGAAGAATCCATATGCTTTGGCTCTGGCAGGTCCCATACGGACGTGCCAGATTTCTCGATCAAGACTACCTGTTTGGTTTTTACAAGACTTCAACCTGATAGCCCATCCAATTGGCGGCCGTCCGGCATTTCTTCCTAGAAGTTTGGCCAAGAAGAATGGATTTTTGCTGGAGGATACAAAGGAGAGAGGCTCGACTGCTTTCGAAGGCGAAGATGGGAAGGACTGGAATACAAATCTGCCGCGAAATTCCCCCAGTCGCAGCTACAGGACTTACAGAATTTCCAACATGAAAGCCAATGACTTATTACGACAGACGAAGAAACCGCCGGCTATCCAGCCAAATTTAATGACGATCAAAGCTGGGATGGAATTTGTTATCAGGGCACATTGGAGGAAAGACATGCCGGAATTCATGCTCGAACTTATTCGCAGGAGAACATTGGAGTCTCTTCTTGAGGTGGGGAGTAGGAAGAGAGGTTACTTGGTTGGGTGCACAAGCTGGGAGGATGGTTTGGCGAAGACACAAGTTGGAGCACTTCTCTATACTGGTAGCAGCTTTGACGATGGCAATATACCCGGAGAGTTTGCAACAATGGATCTTAGGAAGGGCAATGGAGTGGGAACGAAAAAGGTTGTTGTTTACAATATACAGACGCTGCTGGGGGATGATAAGCTGGCGGAGCTGAGAGAGAAGTCGGTGAATGGCATTTTTGAGAAGGATGTTGTTGTGGTCAAGTACAAAAAGATGACTGTGGAATTACAGATGTGGTTATGGAAGCTACAGGGTTATCTGGCGAGATATGAAGAGCCACTGGTCCAACGGCCGATTGACGAGGACGATGAAGAAGATGAATTCGGCAATGATGAAGTGGACGAGGAGGAAGAAGCTCGATTCTTAGTAGACGAAGCTTTCCAGGGCGGTGACCAGGAAGCCTACGAAGAATGGGATGGAAACGAGAGGGATTTTGGTGAGGGTGAGGGTGGTGGCAGCGATGCCACAGGGAAGAAATCCACCAGATAGAACAAGCTTTCCTGCCCGCCCCAATCTGGTCATTCTTCATCTGATATTATGGCTTCGCTTGTGTCTCTCAGCTTTGGATATTTAAGTTTAAGAGTACCCTGCTCGTCTCAATTTTCCAATTTTAGCACATGCTGCGTACTCGAGATCGTGCTCAGCTCTGCATGCATACTTGACGAAGCTAGAGTTTCGATCGTCAGGCCCTTACGTCAATCATGATGCTGGGCACAGCTGGATTTTTCCTCATTCTTTCTCTTGGTGCGAGTACCTGCATGTTCGGTTTCTTCCCAAAATCCCCGCAGATTGAGTATGCTTGACAAACTGTCCAATTGGACACCCATGACTCTTTGTGCTAGAACGGTTATTATCTATTGTCTTTCCTTGTTTAGAGTTACCAGTAGTAGTACCCGAGGCATAGGACCTTGCACGTCAGTACTCCGCATTTCTAGAATTCGCTGACGCGCATTTGTGAGGAGAGGTAGGTCTCGTTGATCTCACAACATCTTTTTTCTCCTTACTGCCGAATCTAGTTGCTGCTGTAGAATACCCGTCATGCTGAACCTTCAACTCTCCGTGTACGCCTGTGTTGCTGCAGCTTCACCAACGACAGCTTCGCTCCTCCCAACCGTTGACGTGGGACATACTGTGCAGCAAGCTCCATTTAATGTAAGCTCTCCATCCCTTACATTGCCGCATTGGTTCACACCCGCAGTCATCAGGAGCATATCCCTACTTCAACTTCTCCAGTATTCGTTATGGACAGTCTCCCGTTGGCCCTCTGAGATTCGCTGCGCCTGTTCCCCAGCAGGCCGAAACACCATTGTGAATGGTGGACAGCAGGCCGTGATTTTCCCGCGAGCGTTCCCAGGTGTCACCCTCTGCAAATTGCAAGAATTGACTGACACTGTGTAGCATGGATTGTGATAGCTGAGGAGTTCTTAAGCAGCTACCTCACCAGTCAAAATATCTCCGAGTTTGAGAATCCGACAAATTCGACGTCATTGAACATCTCCATACCTCCAGATCCCCGCACCTCGGAAGATTGTCTTTTCCTCGATACTTTCGTTCCCGAATCGATTCGCAACACCACACAGTCGAACGCCACATCAGATGGCCTTTCAATGTGGTATTCAGCGCCGGGACACCCTACAAGGAAGTCCCTGCTGGCGCACCTGTCTTGGTCTGGATTTATGGAGGAGGTTTCACTGAAGGAGCTAAGCCTTCTGGTAGTGATTGCAATCCTGCTAGTCTACTTGGCAGTAGCTTGGAGGGCGGAGGGGAAAGTATTATCCTGGTACCGATGAACTATCGACTGGGCCTGTTTGTAAGTCCCATTCTGTTCCATTCTTCTCCTAAATGCGGTCTTCTAAACGCCCACGGACCTTTACTTGTCTCTTCCCAGGATCTTGCTTGAGGTGACCCCGGGCTGTATTGTCTTGCTCATTTGACTTGCCTTCAGCACTTTGCCCAAGTTAGAAATGGAAGGTGGGTAAGCAAGATCTCGAGATTTCCGGGCGCAAGTGCTCCCCTCAGAACCACAAAGCCTTGTTTAACTGCTGTAACCCGCACGAAAATCTGTTTCTTCCTGATGATTTACTTTGAATATTCAACATAGAGTTGAAAATTAGCACGGGTTAAATATTCAAGTTGTAATTAATTTCCTGTATCCTAAGTGGAGTGACGTATACGGAGAGAGATACTCTTATAATATTAGGGGATCTTTTTCAAGATTCGCATTCCCTTGATCAAAGCTGACTTCTCTGGGGATGGCTGACTGGATCCGAAAACATTACGGCAAACGATGGCCTCCTGGACCAAAGACTTGCGCTGGATTGGATTCAAGAGAAAATCCACCTATTTTGCAGCGACCCCACTCGAGTTACGGTTATAGGCGAATTAGCTGGTGCCTCCTCAATTATTCATCATATCACTTCTCATGATGGAAATGGCACTGTACCCTTCCAGAGAGCAATTACCCAAAGCCCAGCTTTCGAGCCTTTCGTTCCATCAATAGGAGAAGAAGTCCTTGCCCAAGTTCTTATAAACGCTTCTCTCTATGCCAACACATCGATTACCACACCCGAGGAGCTAGGAGCACCCCCGTTTGAAATATAATACTCCGTGAATACTTTGGTTGTTGGTCTGTCTCCATATGGAAGCTTCACATTTGGTCCTGTTATAAACCCAACAAAGGGGGCTTATGTTCCTAACTTCCCAGCGAGGTTTCTCTCAAAGTGGGACTTTCAGAGCGTCAGCGTCATGGTTGGACACAATGTGAATGAAGGCCTGGTATTTACCCCGCCATTCATCCAAACCCAATCTGAGTTCATAGACGAGCTGAGCCAGCTATTTCCTACTGCAAAATCCTCACTGATATCCTACATTGCCGAGGTTCTCTATCCCCCGGTCTCCAATGGCACTTATAGATATTTTGATCAAATTGGAAGAACTGCACAGGCGGTTGCAGATCTTGTCGTTGTCTGCAATGCCCACGTACTTAGTTTCACACACTCTCCAGCTTGCGCATACTTGTCTTTATTTTATTAGCTTAAATTCTTGTTTAACATATATATTTATCTTTATAATTCTTATGTCACTCGTAAAATACCTTTAAATAGTATTATAAACTTGAAATACTTTAAGTAATATAAAAGTAATATTGCTAAAAACATAGTTTCCTCCCCTTAACATCTGTTAACATTGAATCTACGGAAGAGCCTTGTCAACTGGACCAACACCTACATATCCTCACGCACATTTGCACGATCTGAATTCCGCCTCTCATTTGTACAAATTCAGAACTTCCTCTCCCTCGTAGAGCTCATACATTCCATATGATTCATTACTGGACAGAACCCGCGACTTTGCCACCAAAGCCTGTGCATCTGCACCCGGAACCAAGTCAATCCAGGCATAGTAGTCATCCATAATGGACTGGTATGTTGGCATGCGGAAATTGATACGCTGCTTGGCGGCAGCCAGACCATCCTGTGGGAAGAGTGCAAGTCTGTCTGCCATGTTTTGAACAACCAGTGGCAAATCAGCAGGTTCGTGAGCTGAGTTGACCCAACCAATATCAGCAGCAGTCTCGGCATCAATATCACGCCCCGAAAGGACATATTCCATGGCTTTTGCGCGGCCAACCAAGTCTACCAGGTACTGGATTCCTCCCGCACCCGGTATAAGTCCAAGCGCCGTCTCAAAGTTTCCTAACCATGTGCGCCCTTTGGCTGCATATCGGAGGTCGCATTGCAGGATTAGTTCATTGCCAGCGCCGCGAGCGCGTCCAGATATCTCGGCTATGAAGATAATCGGAAGGGTGGAGATGCTAACGGCCGTGTCGATGAATGTTTTCGTCTGTACGGTAGGCTCTGGAGCACCTACTTGACTCAGCAGCGACAGCTGAGCGATGAAGAATTCTGGGTTGACGCTGTCGAATATCACAACCTTGACTGATGTGTCGTTCTTAATGGAATCCACAAATGCCGCTAGATCACGGATCATATCCCAATTCATGATATTGATAGGACCGTTGTCGAATGTAGCACGAATGATGGCTCCACTTTGCGATGTGTACATAGTCCCGAAAGGGAGCGTAGTGTTTGCGAATTCACTATGGACCACGTTTCTCGTACGCAGAGAGTTTACCCCCGCAGTGAATAGAAGGCAAAAGACGTATTGCTGAATTCGGAAAAACATAATAATGATAAGAATGATGTATGATATTGAGCTATAACCATGAGGTGACTGACAGTCTATTTAAATACTTGAGATATATTCTTGAGATATATTTTTAATGGGATTTTTGATGGGATTTTTGATGGGATTTCTGATGCGGGTTTTAATTGGATTTTAATTGGATTTTAATTGGATTTTTAATTGGATTTTTAATTGGATTTTAGTTGGATTTTAGATGGATTTTAATTGGGGTTTAAAAAACTTCATATCACACATCTTGGCGACAAGTTAATATGCCTCATAATTAATCAACTTGTAACTTGTAATAGACCCGAGTTAGAAATGTGGATTTAATCTTTTAGCGGGAATGGAAAACTGTAACTCTTGGACCTGAGTAAATCTCGTCAATATTAAATACAATATTATAAAACTTTACTTTAATATATTATAGTAAGAATTTGTAAGGAAAATAAAAAATAGAGTAAAAGAGAATATATATATAGTATTAAAGTCTCAAAATTTGTATTACTTGGAAAAGATAAAACTAGTTAAATTTAAAGTTAATTTTGAAAGACTTATTGTTAAAATTACCATTTTATAAATATTTTTGAAATTTTGAGGTATTTTAACATGTGCCGCGAGAAAAACCCCACTGCTGATTTTTTGGGTTTTTGTGGGCCTTTGCGAGAGTTAGACCAGAAAGAAAGCGAGGAAAATATTAACTATAATTAAGCCCAGAAGAATAAGAATAAGCCAACTTTTCAAAGCAGGAAATATATAGCAAGATTCAATCGTGCTATTTACTACCAAGCATCCAGTTCCACAGTTGTTCAAACGAAAAGTATACTTTGCAATGCACAGTTTTAATTATCTTTTGCCAGCATTGGTTTTCAAGGTTAGTCAAACCATGGCTTTGGTCGACTTTATAATAGTATAATACTAATATGATTTACAAACAGCTTCAAATCTATGTTTCTGTGAGTTCTTTGCCACCTTCAAGAGGCCGGGTAAGAACTAATAACTCAATCCTAGCACGAAATTGGACCCCTCGATGTTGGCCACACAGTTTATAATGGCCAGAGCATGGGTACTATTGAAAGTGTAGCTGGCGTTAGTATTCTTCATTCCTGTTTTAATTCTCTCGACATTACCAATAATACTAATAAAGCCTCTAAGTATAATACGACTGTCAATGCAACTATAGTGCATATGGATGATTTCTTCACTCTTTACGGTGATAAAACCTACTATGGGATCACTCCCCGTGGCCTTATGGTAACAGACGATGGAGAATACGTTAAAATCGAGGCAAGCGGTCTCTTTGCCGCGACCGATAAAGTAAAGGCTCTTCTTGCGAAGGAGCCCAACGTCAATGCTACTGAGTGGGGTGAGATGTATTCTGGTATGAAAGCCCAACAGATATTGTTTTTGGTGCCTTATAACAAAATTTTAATTTTCTAACATTATTCCGTTCCCTTAGCTTCGGTCTGGTCCTTTGAAGCAAGCTCGACGAAGTATAAAGATTTGCAAGACTCTATGTTTGTCGGAAATTTCCGCCTTTCACCCGGGAACCTGGACAACTCTTCGCTTTTCAATGTTGAATATACTTTAAGCAAGATTCTAAGTGGTCCATTGTAGGAATCTTATCTGGTTTTTGAGACGATTAGACCGTCTGGGTGATTATATAACTAAGGGAAAGCTGGGATCCGCCCTTTGTTATATAACTGCTTACGAGCTTACTACGCTTGGACTAGCGCTCCACCTGTATATATATTATAGCCTCTCTCCGTAGCACTCCTCGTCTTTTCTTCTTAGCTTTAAATCCTTGAATAAACCTTGGGCTTCTTTTGCTTTTTATTATTTCTTTAAATGCTTTTAACCTTATATTGTTTTAGTTTTTTAAAAATGCTATTATAGTAAAGTCTAAAACGCCGGGTCTACTTTTAGCAATCCTGGGTTAAGTAGCTAAGGCTTATAGTTTTAGCTAAAGCTTATAGCTTTATTTATTATATACTTTTAAGTTGCATGCCAAGCCACTAAGACAAGCGTGGAACTAACTATTATAGGGCTGGAATAAGTCCGTGCACCCCTATATAGGCCACCCCCCTATTTAGGCCACTTAAAATAAGCAAGTACTACTAACCAAGAATATATATAATTAAATAACTACTCAATTTCAATACAATCCAGAGTAGAATTAAAGTGGTTAGACTAAGCTTAGCATTAATACCTAAGGTATTAATACTATATCAATACTGCAATAAATTAGTTAGTAATACTAGAGTTAGTACTAGAATAATTCCTAAGCGAGCCTTAGACTGCTTTTTACCCCGCTAGCCCTTACTTCTCTCTTTCCTTACTTCCTTCTCTTTATATAACAATTCTAACTAAAGAATATTCTTAAGATATTTTCTTTACTTAAACTAGACTTTTCCTTTATACTATCCGAAATAGTAGAGTTAACTAGGACTACTTAGAATAGCAAAAAGCATGCCCTTATCTAGAAATACTTCCGTTATCTAAGAAAGGATAAGAATTAAGCTTACCTTTATTGCTCTTATTATAAACTAGACTTAGAAACACTACTATATAGTACTAATCTTGCTAGGAACTTAAAGAAGCATATTCTAAGGTAATATCTTATAATTACTATTAAGAAGACTTAAAATAAGAACTAAGAAGCTATAAACTAGCAAATCAAATAGCTTTATTATAAAGCTTAAGCAATTAGGGAGACTAAGGAGTTTAATATAAAGATCCTTAAGGCTTATCTTAATATAATAGTTATTACTAAAGCCTTAATTTCTCTTATTATTATATAAAACCTTTTATATACTCTTGTTAAATAGCTAGAGTTTTATACCTAGAAAACTTGGTATCCTCTTAGGATACCAAGTTTTTTTGTTAAAAGGGTAATAATCGGCTTATCCGATAATTTCGCTCCGCTTATTATCGGCGGAAGCAAGTGAGTTAAGGAAGCAAGTAAGTTAGACGAGCCAGGGAATAGCGCAAGTACTATACCCTACTACCACTACTAAAATTTATACTAAAACCCAGAAAATATACTTGTATTTTTCCTAATCTATATTATATATATTAAATAATAAAACGAAATCCGACTATAGCCTAATTAAGTCCCTTGAAGCTATTAATAATTCTATAATACTATTATTATCGTTATTAATATCTTTTCCTAGCCCTTCTAAATCCTTATCTATATTACTTAAATCTATAAGAATTATAGGATGTTTAGCAGGGTATTAACTTTATTATTATTATTATTTCTAGCGCGAGTAGTATAGTTATAGCGTAGCTATAAATTAATACAAGTATCTGGCGTAGGTTTTAAAATAGCTAGAGTATTGTAATAAGATTAAGGAGCTTGCAATAAAGCTATTTTAGCTTGTGTAAAGCTACTCTCTAGATCACGAATCTTTATATATAATAGATTAAAAGGTATATTGCGATTTGTAGCCTAGAATTCCTTTATCTATATATCCCTTGCCTTCTATTGCTTTTATGCTTATATTCTTGCCTTATATAGAGTCTTCTTAGCCTTATTCTTGTATATAATAATCGCTTTTCTAGCCTTCTAAATAGCCTTAGTCTTCTTATCTTATAGCCTCCTCCTCTTATATGCTTAAGCTATAGCAATATTAATAGAACTGCTTTTAAAAAGCCGTTTATAAGTAGCTTGCTTCTTTCGAAATTGCTTAAGTAGCTAGGCCTAAGTAGCACGATACTAGATATTAGAGATATCTGCTTTAGCTAGTTAAACCTTAGCCTTTTATATACTATTTTTAGCGCGTTTGCAAGAGGGCAAACTAAAGATATTAGAAGGTATTTGCTTAACATAATTATACTACTTTATAAGAGACTTATCGGCCTCCCAAAAAGGGTTATTATTATGCTATAAAACTAGCAAATCTAGCTTCTTCTTCTTGCTTTTCTTAGGCTTCTAGTATTCCCTTATTTTCTTCAAAGCTTGCTTGCAACTAATAGGCTAATTTCTAGCTACCTTAAAGGTATTCTTAATTATATACAGCTTTATTATATCCCTTCGAATGCTAGCTAAGTTATATAGAAACGAAGTAATTATATACTTTATTTCTAGTCAAAAAATCGCATACTAAACTGCTTTGCTATAATAGTGCTTTTAAGGCTAAAATATATTAACGTTAAGAGGCTAAAGTGCTTAAGTAATATAAGACGGATACTTAATAACAATAATATAATTATTGGCTAGATAGCTAATAAAAGCGTTATATATATAAGTAATATATCTATTAAGAAGCAAGAGGCTTTAAGGTTAATCTAAGCTAGCTTTACTATATTTAATAAAATGCTAAGCCTAGCTTATATAAATCTCGTAATTTATATAGCTAGTTAAAGATATAGAAATAAATATTATCTTATCTAAATTATTATAATCTAGTCGTTTATTATCCAAGTTCCTAGGCAAATAATAAAAGCAGGAATAGCTATACCGCTAGCTTGAATATACTTAATAATAGTAAGTAATTTGCAATTCTCTAAACTTGGCGTATATATCTCTTTTACTTTACTTAGTATAATAATTTCCTCTCCTCGCGAGCATCTAATGCGGATTCCTATTTCGTTTATATTAAATACCCGTTTTCCTTAATTAATCTTATATTCTTTAAGCACTTTCTTAAACTTAGTATACTAGTTATAGATATCTTGCTTTATATAAGACTAAATATATTCGCGTTTAATAAGTTTAGTCTTAATTATATAAAGCTTTAAATTTAACTTTAGCTACTTAGAAAACTATAATTTAGATGGAATTTTAGCTTCTTCCCTCTTTTTCAAGTAGTAAATTGCTTTAAATACTATATCTCTTATTGCTCTTAGTCCTATTTCCTATTGCTTATAGTAGTATTAAAATATTGCCTTCTCTTGCATATCTGCTAATACTCTATTATTTCCACTATATATATTAAAGGACCTTTTTATATTCCGCTTTCTTTCCTTTAATCAAGTATATTTCGTATAAATAGCTATTGCTTCGTATCTAAATATCCTTCTAGCAATTGCATATATCGCTGCTTGCTTATAAGCTAGCAGTTCCGGTCCCTTTTCTTTAATCTAGCGAATAGCTTTATCGATTTTAGTACTCTTAATTGCGCGCGCTATTGAAATAGCAGTAGCCGTAGGCTCGGTTATTATAATAAAGAGTTAGAGTAAGTAGCTGCGTATAGGGTGGTTATAGTTTAAAAAGTATTTACTATTAAGTTTATATATATTTTTTGGTAGTACGCTAACGCATTAGCCTTCCTAGCTCGTCTAACTCACTTGCTTCCTTAACTCACTTGCTTCCGCCGATAATAAGCGGAGCGAAATTATTAATTATTACTAAGTTTTACTATTATACTATAGTACCCTCGATTTTTACTATAGCACCCTATACTAAAAATTTAATATATAAAACTAGACACTAAGAGCTACATTTTAAGCTACTACTTACCTAATTCAGCCTAGCCCCTTTATAGTTATTAATGTTTAAAGTCCGATTTTTACGCTTTTTCTACTCTAGTAAGGAAAAATACTAGGTATAAGAGCTATTAGGCTACTACTATAGATATCGCGTGTTTATATACTAAATTAAAGTCTAGCTTCTTAGGGTTTCTAAAAATAGTATTTTAAGGCCTTATAGTTAGAAATATACCTCGATTTCTATACTTAATCTACTTAGTAAAAAAACTTTTTATAAGGCTATTTTCGAAGGGGATGTTTCTAGCTAGATTAGTTTATTAGTACTTAAATTACGTAATCCTAAAAGGATTTTAAAATCGGACGCCTATTACTTAAGTTATTAAGGTCTAAAGTTAAAGTATATAGAATTCTTATAATTTCCTAGGGTTTTTAAGGTATCCTATAAGGAAAGATCTTATATAATAGCTAATAGATAACCAGATGTCGTGTATGCAATCACCAGGTTACTTACGCCTTAATTTTCAACTTTATTTTTTGCCTTTTTATTATTATTTTATGCTTTAAAAGTATAAAGAAGTTGCTTACTAGTTATTCCCGCAAATTTTTAGTGTATATACGGCGGGTACAAAGGGCGTGCACAGACTAAACCTTAAATGTTTAGTGTAGTTTTAGTTCTTGCCATATACCCACCGTTAACTTCTTATAAATAAGCGCTAGTAGCTAGCTTATATAAGCTTTATTATAGAGAAATAGTTAGAATATCTTTTATTTTCAAAATTATAATAATATAATAAATATTTATAAAGTTAGAGGAGTTTAAAGATATAAGAGTTTTGGTAAGATAAGGTTAAAAACATACTATTATAATCGTCTAGATAGCGGCTTAAAGGCTACCATGGAGTTAACTATAAGACTAGGATTTAAAGCTAAAGAAGAAGAAAAAGAAGAAGGAAGCTTAAGGCTATCCTTGCTCTTTTATCCTCCTCGCATCTAGCTAGCGCGTAGTAGTACTAGTTTATATAAAAGTATTAAGGTGCTTAGGTCTTATAGGGTTAGCTATAGCTTATAAAGCTAAAAGTGCATTGTAAAGCTAAGGCTAAACATGCTTATAAGGCTAAACCTGCTTATAAGGCTAAACCGCTTATAAAGCTAAGCATTATATAATTATATATAGTTATATAAAGGTGGGAACTAAAGTATAACATTACCTTCTCCCTTAAAAAAATATTTTCTATAATTTAATCGCTATCTCTTTGCCCTTGCCCTCTAAGTGCTTATAATCGTCCTCCCTTATATCAAATGCCTCTTTCTATTTCGAAAGCATCTTTAGTAAGCTAATTTTCTCTAGATGCAAGAAGTAGTAAGCCTTTAGTTTATTAAGCATATACTTTAAGTTATTCGCGGGGTACTAGTCTAAGTTTAGATTATCCTTATAACTATTTTAAGAAACTCTATATTGCAAGCATCTATAATGCTTTTAGTAGTCTAGAACTTGTTTAACTTAGAATTCCTTATCGCTATCTCTTAAGACTATAATTAGTAAGGGTAGATTATTAACTTATCTTAGTAATAAATCTTTTACTACTTTTTATAACTTATCCGCTAAGAATATATAGTGCTTAAGCTTTATTAATTCTAGGAAATCAAGTTTAAACAAGTAACTTTCCTTAGCTAGAATCTTATAAGGTTTAGTATTCTTAGTATTAAGCTTCTTATTTAGCTATGCAATCTTCTAATTCTTTATAGTAATCTAGACCTTATCTTTAATATTAAAGTTAACTTTTTTATAAGAATAGTTAAAGTTCTTTGCTATGCAATCTTATACCTTAATTATCTCTTCCTAGGCAACTTTAATTCTATCCTTAACCCGTTTAATTAGCTATACTGCTTTAATGCAGTCTAGGGTCGCTTTAGCTTTTAATAATAGTAAGGTCTAGTTAAAAGAAGTGCATAGGGGTTAACTATATATTATCTTATATAGGGAGACGCTTATTAATATATATAGAAGAATAAGTTAAGCATAGTTTATTAATAGTATTAAGTCTTCCTAGTTATCTTAGTTATAGTTTATAAAGAACTAAAGGCATTAGTTAATATATTAGTTTATAATTTCCGTTTATCTATCGGTTAATATATAATAAGCTATAGATAGCTTAACTTTAATTCCTAAGATCTTATAAACTTCTATCTAGAACTTATTAATAAACTAAGGTTCTTAGTCTAAGACTATCGAGTCTAGTATCTTATAGTGCTAAAGGAAATAAGTAGTAAATATGCAAGCTATATCCTAGGCGTTAGTCTTCTTATAGCATAGTATGCTAATAGCACTCTTAGTAAGTTAGTTAATAATTACTTAGATCTTCTTAAACCCTTGCTTGCCGATATTAAAATGCTTAAAGTCTATTATATAGTATTTCTAAGCACTATTAAGTGCTAGCAATAGATAAAGCAAGCTAGGAGTCTTATCTCTTAGTATATAGTTCTAGTAATATAAGTAGTAGTTTCGGATAAACTAAGCTACTTTCTTCGTTATAGCTAGCTAGTAATAATAGGACTAAAGCATCTTGTATATCTTATCTATGCTTAGGTAAGCGGTTATTACTAGATTATAATATTCTAGGATTAAGTAAATGCAAAGGTTATTTACTACTAGTATAATTAACTTTTCTTAGTAAAGCAAAAGTTTATCTTTTAAAGCATACTTCCCTTATAGTTAATCTATAGCTTATTAATAAAAAGCATTAAGTAAACTAGCTCCTTTATTAGCATTAAGAATATAATCGATTAGGGTTATCGATTTTTATAGCTATTCTCTTATCTTAATAAAAGCAATCTTTATATAGTTTACTACTATCTTATCCTTTAAGATATATTCCTTAATAAATGCGGGTTTAATCTAATCCGATAAATTAAGTCTTAGGTTTACTAAGACCTTAAGATAAATCTTATCTTTTAATAAGAGGGCATAAAACTAATTAGTAACCTTAATATTATCTTATATCTAGATATTATTAAGGCGATAAGCTAAGGTATTAGCAAGGATATTCTCCTTGCTAGGGCAATATATAATTATAAAGTTATACTTTAATAATATCTTTGCTTACTAGGCCTAGTAACTTATTAGCTACTTTATAGTTATAAAGTATTCTAGAGCTTAGTAGTTTATATAAATCTTAAAACGTTTAGCAACTCTTTTTAAGTATATTCGCTATATATTAATATATCGAATAATCGCTAGTATCTCTTTATTATAGATCTTATAGATATATTCTACTAATAGCATTATTTTCAAAAAATAGGCTACTAGTTGCTATTTGTTCTCGCTTTCTTATCTTTATAAGAAGACTTCTCTTATAATTCTATTAAACGCGTTAGTCTTTATCTTTATATCTAACTCTAGGTTATAGTATACTATTACTTAACTTAAAGTTAAAATTACCTTTATTTCTTTAAAGGCCTTATAGTACTCTTTTATCTATTAAAAACGGTAATTTTTTAGCGTTAGTTTTATAAGTAAATAAGCTACTTTCTTATAGTTCTTAAAGAAACGTTAGTAAAAGTTATAGAATCCTAAGAATAACTAAACCTCGCGAATAGTGCAAAGTACTTTCTATTCCTTAATTATAGCTACCTTATTAGGGTTAGCTTTAATACCTTTAATGCTAATAATAAAACCTAAGTACTTGATTTTAGTTATATTAAACTTGCACTTCTTAATATCCGCTTAAAGACCGGCATTCTATAACCGCTAAAGGATTAGCTTAATATATAACTTATACTCGAGAGGATTATCTAAGTAAATTAAGATATTATTAAGGTAAGTAGTGCAAAATATATTAAAGTAGTCGAAGAGTATATCGTTTATATACCTCTAGAAAGTTAAGGGTTTATTAGTTAATCTAAAGGGCAAAACCTTGCATTTATAAGCACTATATCTAGTCCGGAATATAGTAAGTTCTTTGCTATTAAGGTATATTCGGATATAGTAAGAGGCTTATCAAATATCTAGCTTTATAAAGATCTTTGCTCGGCTAATACAATCTAGCGTCTTATTTAGAAGGGGTATTAGATAATAGTCCTTTTAAATAATCGCGTTAAGCTTCTTAAAGTTAATATAAAAACATAAACTTCTATCCTTCTTCTATATAAATAATATTAAAAAAGCGAAAGGGGCTTAGCTAGCTTTAATAAAACCCTTATCAAGGTTCTTTACTAAATACTTCTTAAAGGCTATAAGTTCTAGGGTAGATATATTACAAAGAGGACTATATTTATAGTCGATCTTGCTTTCTATATCTATTTTATAGTTATTTCGCTAATATAAAGGAAGCTTGTTAAATACTACCTTTGAAAAGATATCTAAGAACTTATAATAAGCTTCAGGTATTCTCGAAACGTCCTCGGGTTCAATATTAAAGAGCTAAGCAAAGGCTTTATTAATAGTTAGTATATAGTCTAGTTTCTTTACTTCCTCTAGTCCCTTTATCTTATTCGCTTTCCTTTCTTTCTTAAGTCTTTTTTCGATAATACAATCTAGCTTATATAAGCTTATTATAACGAATCAACTTCGTTGGGTTGGTTTAGGATAAGTAGTAGATATAAGTAATTATATATAAAGAGAGTAGCTTTAGTAGTTATCGAATGCTACTAATTATAAGTTAAGATAATTAATTTAAGTTAAGCATAAAG
>JAPZPB010000580.1:0-22444 GCA_037952635.1 Bryoglossum gracile | reverse complement strand
ATAAGATAGCCTGCGAATAAGATTAGTTTACCAACCTCCTCGCGCCGTTATATATTCTTAAACTCGATATAATAGAATAGTATTATCTTCTTATAAGACCCTTTTAGAGTCCTAGATGCTTATATTCCCTCTTCTCTAGCCTATATACGCTAAATATCCCCTCCTTTATCGAGAAAATAAATATCTTATATATGCTTTTCAGCGTTATTAAGGGTATTACTAGCAAAGCAAGTGCTCTTGCCCTTCGAAAAGGCCGGGTTATAATAGCCTATATATAATTAGTATATAGCTAGACAAAAATAAAATAACCTTATAATGCTTATATAGCTATTTTAATAGCTTCGATATCTTCGAATTGTCTATAATAGCATATCCAAGGGCCTATACCCAATTAGTACGTGGCCTTATAGGCGGAGGGGCTAAGGTATAGCAAGGCGGCAAATTTATAACTATAATAGGTCTATCGTCGTATAAAGGCTCTCTATAATAATAAGGAGAGTATTTTAGATTAAGCTCTAGATTTTAAGGTTTATAAGGATTGTAGTTGTCGTTATATATAAGCTCTAGTCAAGGATATATATCTTATAAGACTAGTTAAGGCAAAGGTATTTAGCTACTTATAAGACGACTAAATGCGTTTAAAGGCACCGCAGATAAGGATCAAGAAGATCTAGGGGTTCTATTATTATAAGAAGATATATTTGCTTGCTATAATTTAAATCGAATTAATAACAAAACCAAAGGCTAATATTTAAGTAACCTATAAGGGTTTTTATTGCATTCTAATGCCTAAATTTTTAGGCTTTTATGCGGGCCGAGCCGCTATAGCTAATTAAAAGCCTGCATTTATATTATATAATTATGGTTTTAGCTGCATTTCCTGGGAATATCCTTAAAAACTACTATTAAATAGCCTTAAAAGGACCCTATATTCTTTAAAATAAGGACCTTCTAACTGATTAGTTATTGATTAGTTAGCCATCTAGCAACTGACTGACTTAACTATTTGAAAAGTCCCAACTGATGACTTATGGCTGATCACTGATCAGACTGACTGTCAGTCACTGACTTATTGGTCACTCTGGTGTAAGCAGTTCCAGCTATAACATCAGCACCGATAGATGTGCAGGTGCAGAATGAGGTAGGTCACTGAGTGCTGGAAGCCCTACAGTCTCAAGATGTGCCCGCGATATATTAATTGTGAGATTTGGTGCATTACCAGGTTTGTCAATGGTGATGTGAAGAAACCCCGGAGTTGTGGAGGATAAATGCATGAGTATAGTAAAGCGGACTTATCCCCGCGAATTGGCTAGTATCGAGCACCAAATCATCAAATGTTATATGCTGCTATATCTTTATATGAAGTCATGATTGAGAAGCTGCGGGAGTCCACGTACTTGATCATGTGCTTGGCCCCATTTCTAAAAGCAAGGTTGTGAGGAATGGGAATACCTTAACCGTGATATAATAAGATAGGAGGGCTTTCAGTCTCATTTTCGCGATTCGGTGATACCTGTTGTATACCACTTATTTTTAGATAACTTGTCCTGTATGCAATAGCTTTGTGAGGACGGCTGTAGATTGACAATCTTCTGGTTCAACGCCGTGCCTGGACCGGCGACCCCAAGAATTCCGAGCACGTTATAATCGGAGAGGAGATATAATCCGACTGGTTCTGCCAAGCACTCCTTGAAAGCCGTGCCTATATTGCCGTAGGCTGTCCTGTATGTCTCTACCGGCTTGTACCATGTTGTGACGGGTTGTCCTGTTAAAGAACTGATAGGAGGGTTTTCGACATTAAAATTGTAGCTTGTAGGGCCGGTCTGGGTAAGATTACTAAGATACTTGCCAATTCCCTCATCAAACATTTTATCCCCGGTGATAATGGCATTGAAAGATATGTGCCAGAGGCGACGGTACACTTCCAGTTCTTCGGATCTATTGAAAGGTATGCGATTCGCAAAATAAGGGTTCTTGCGCCCATGAGACTCTTTGAGGTCTTGGTACTTGAATGATTCAGTATCATGCCGACTCTTGGGACTGTCACTCACGCTTGGGACTGTGATACCAATCCATACGTTGCTGACGGCGAAAGTCAAAACTGAAAAAACCTTTGTGAGCTTCTTACAGGAAATATTACTAAGATAAACATACTTTCCATGCTCGTAAAAGCAAGTCTCTTCAAAATTTCGTTCTCGAATGGGCCGAGGTTCCCCTCTTTATACCCCGCCTGGGAACTTGTCTAAGGGAGGTATCCGATCACCTAGGGGATTGAAAGACGTTGATTTTTCCTTGCCTGGACACATACTAGACCTGTCTAAACACAGCGAGTACCACTAAGGTCTTTATACTATTCCAGAAATCCAGTCCAAGTTTCCACTAGAGAATCAACGTTTTGGACTTAAGCAAGTGCTGCTTCCTTGTGCGCTTCTATGTTGCCAGTGTGAAGATAGTCCATCACTTTCCGGAAATAGATACGCTCTTGATCGTTTTGAGTGCAAGCACTCGCCTGAGTTATACACTCGACTATTTTCATGAGTTCCATTGAATGGTCTCTATACTTGAAGCACGCCGTCGCTTTGAAGTCCGAAAGTTTCATCACAGTATTACTATATTTACCATCAGAGTTGACCGAGCCAATGAAGACCTCAAATCGGACGCCTTCATTCGAGCCCAGCTTCCTAAGCCGAGTGTTCTAGAGGTACACGCCTTGAGCCAGTAGAAGTTAACCAACGATATGGATCTCGGCCTTTGTGAGGGTAGGTGAGTCGTGGTAAAGGTTACTCAACATTTCATCGACCGGGTAGTAGCCTAAGATGCTGGGCTCGAGTGAATATATTCGCGTAAAAAGACTGTGCTAAAGGTAGGATCAGCGAATTCGCAAATAATCTCGTAGTAGGGCTAGTTTTGGGGAGACACACTGCCGATGTAAGGTTCTTCCTTCGTTCTGACTGTTTGTTAGCCTTCTGCTTATCATACCCAGGAAAGAACTCGGCCGATACTTTTTATTTGGCATAGTATGGGGGGCATAATCCTCAAACGAGTATGTTTACTTCTGCTAAAACTCTGTCTGGCCCTCATTGGGGATCGAATGGATTTGACGTATGCCCTGGTGTGCAACAAGCTCTCTCATATATACGCAGAATCCAAAATGGCTTTTCGACCTTGGTCTTCTCAAACCATACTCCCACTTCAAAGACCCTGCTGTTGCGAAATCACTGGAACTCCTAGAAATCTCGATGAAACATCGCGAGACTTGTCTCGTCGCGATGATCCCGAAATACAACAGTTGGGGTTCTCCTACATAAGGATATGGGAGGAAATTCAAACAAATGAAGTAGAGACTAGATGTAGCTAACTAAGATTTCCCCGGCTTGAACACTAAGCTTTTCAAGCTATCCGATCGTTCAGACCGTGTATCATCCTCTTCGCACAAATCCTGCGTAGTAGTCCCCGTCTTACGGCTAGTAACCACGCTCTTACTAACGGTAATCCTGCCATTCTCTTTATGTCCCCCATCTGCTCTCTCGGCATACCAATCCTCACTCTCCTCCTTTCCCATTTCCTCCAGGCGGATTCCATCATCCCACCCCCGTACGGTACGCGTAGTCAAGCGGTTGCTGGCAGGCCGGATACCGACCGACGTCCGGAGTAAAGCTTTGCGTGTCCACATGTACAGCATAACATCTGCGAACCCACATGCCGCCATCAACACTCCAGCAATTGGAAAGAACCCCAAAGGCGGATTCATCCCCACCATAGCGGCCACTCTCGCCGCCGCAAGAGGCAATGTCAAGCCTACATACGCGATTGGATACACAACCATGTACCTGGCTGTCCTGAGAATTCTTCTTCTATTGGCAGCGAGGGGGTCATGTGCAATGACGATGGTAGTAGTAGTGGCTCCTTGTTTAGTGAAATCATCGGGTTTGCGCATGGACGAGATGGAGGAGGTGGAGGAGGGATCGCCGGAGAGGATGGCCGAGGAGGCGATTTGGGTGCGGAGGTAGAGGAAGAGGATGGTGTAGATTATGAGAGAGCCGAGTTGGGAAATGAAAATCCAGAGGTAGTGGAGGCAGAGGCGTTCAGATTGATGGGACTCAGCGATCCAGCACTATATGATTGTTAGAAAAAGATACCATGAAATGAAATCTACAGGACTAGACACACCCAAGCACCGGCTGGGACGAAGAAAGCATCCTTGCTCAGTATCGGCCCAATGACTGACAATATGATAGGGAAGATCCATAGTGCTACGACTGCCGTTAAAAAATATCGAGTTGATATTGTCTTCTGACCCACAAGGCTGATCAATGTGTGAACAGCAATAGCGAGCACCCATAGTCCCGAGCTCACATCTCCAATCTGAATGAGCCATCCTTGAATAAAGCATGGTACGGAAGGTCCTACCAACTTGCCGATTGAGATCCAATAGAAAGATATTATAAAGCTTAGTGCTTGGTGAAAGTCGGCGATGAGAAGGTTGTATATTAAAACGAAGACTTGGTTTGTTGCTATACGGCTGTCATAATACCGGCGCCAGAATATCATTCGGTAAGTGGTGAAGCCAATAAGACTGAGTGTTGATATCGTAGACACCAGGCCCATGATTCCCATAGCGATCATCCCACGGAAAACATCTTGTGGCAACGGATCAAGTGAACTTCCTGAATACCCCATGTTGACGTGAGCTGACTTGCTCGAATCCAAAGACGGCTTGAAGCCTAGAGAAGCCTTAAACGGAAGAGACCGCGCCCGGCGATATATAAGGCGGTGCTAAATATGCGGGCTGAAGATGCGTCTTGTAAACACAGCAGATAAGTAAGTGTAAGGACTCGATTCGTATTGAATGGAATGAAGAGCTAGTTGTGAATCCGTATGAAAGCAACAAGGAGAGTAGGCGTACCACTTATTGAGAGATGCCAATCCCCAGATGGAGAGAAGATATATTAAGCTTCTGATATTGATCCAGAATTTTTGGGGAAGGACGCGGGTGAGCGAGGTCTGTACTTACGCTCGCGCACTGCACAGTTTGGACAGACTGCTGGCCTGGGCGTTGGCGCCGCACCAGCTTGATTTGATGATAATGATGATGGTGATGTGCATAGACGGGTCTGAGAATCGACATGCTGCGTATGGCATGTCTCAGAATTGAGAATTTGGAGATGGCAGCAGGCAGTGCTGATACGTTGAATTGTGGTTTTCGCCTCAGGGCTGCTCATGCCGTTTGACGGAGAAGGAGAAGCCTGGTTCAGGGGGCGTCGCGGAAACAGCACCCCCGCCAGGTCCGCATCTGGGTCGAAGTTGGTCCTCCAACGTGGCTCGCTGTTGATTTCCATTCATCCGTCGGTTTTTGGAATGCCTCGGTCGTACCATAATCGAGAGGTTACGGGCATGACTGTAAGTCTGTAACGAAACCTAAGATTCAGACCTATGCCTAAATAGGTACAGGTAAAGGGATTGCCATTTGCAAGAGTAATTTTCTAGTAATTTTCAATGAGTTTGTGCCTGTGATTTAAGAATGCTTCCTAAGTCAAGAATACGGAAGAAAGGCCTTTATGTTTAATAGCCATTAACGAAGTAAAGATACGGTCTAAGTTACATCTGGCTCGCTTTTGCATAATTAAAGAAAAACAAGAGAAAGAAAGAGGCAAGCGATTTAGTTCGAAAAGTCATCTCGATAATCTCTTACCGTATAGCTATATTTTATAACCCTCGTTCTACTTGTAGCTGTAATTCTGAGAGGCACACTAACTACAAGTAGGCCACATTTGTTGCGTAGCAACACTATCCAGTTAAGAAAGAAATTCTGATTGAAATGGCCGCTAGTCCTATTTTGCGTTTAAGCCTATGCCCGTAAAATGCCAAATGGACAATCTTGTAACCCCATCTTTCCGAACCTTTGTAGGGTAGATGCGGAGAGAGACCGGGACGACGAGCTGGTAGCTCGTGCTATGCCTCGAGCCTTCCTTTTTGAAGACTCCAGGCTCGTTCTAGGTTCTCCACGATTTGCAACATGGGACGTTGAGAAGAGAGGTTGCACCAGCGAGTCATCTAAGGAGGATCAACATGTGGCGGGCGGGTGAGTTGGAGAATTGCGCAAGTTATCCTTTCCAGAACGTGGCTACTATCCAGGATCTATGCGCAACGTGCAATCAACCCTGGAATGGACGCATTCTGGAAGAAGAATAAGAATAAGGAGAATCCTGGGGTCACACTCCTGGTACCCCCGATTACATGCCGATTACATCGGCAACTTGGAGTGTTTTAGGAACGCACGACAGGGAAAGTAAAAACCACGGATTTAGGCAATACCAACGACCCCTTGCGTGCCTTGGCGAGGCGCGTATTGCGATAACCTTATTTTCGCATTTCGATAATTATATATAAAAGGGCTTCAAAACTATAATTTTGCTTTCTTGATATAAGCGTGGATTACCAAATTATTTACTTTCACATGAAACCCACGCTGAGATAAAATCGCGATAATTGCAAAATAAAGCAAAGCTTTTTTTTTAAAAGCGACAGCGGGGGTGCTGCAGTATGTGTGAAAACGGGGTGCCAGGTAGTGTCACTCAGATTCCGATGTCTTAGAAGGAGTAGATGACCAGGTTTTGCAAATGGGGGGGCAAAGCTCGTTGGAACATTATGGCCTGTCTTGGTGTTTCATATTGGAGTGCTCCCTCACGTTCGGTTAATTGGCCTCCCTCCGTACCGATTTTAGCCGAGAAGCCCCTGAATCACGTGAAAAGCGAAAGGATTCTGTTTCCACTAATCCCCTTTTGCGGCATCCATCGTCTTTTAAGTTTGTCAGACATTATTCCTTCGGGTGGCTTACATGGTAACATGAGTCGAACGAATTGGATCGTATTACGTAGGCCCGCTCTGGTCTCACGAATTAGCGACCCGAGATCGAGAAGTTGGTACCTTCGTCAGCTGGCGACTCTCTCTCAGATAAATGCTTAAAGTTAAAGATGGTAAGTACAGTACTCCACTGCCCCCAGCTCCAATCCAAGGATAACAGTCTCATAAATAAGGATCTCCTTAAAGTCTTGTAGACCAAGCAGGATAAGCCACCACCAAAAAATGACGGTGCAGCACATCTAGATTTTGAAACTATGACTTTTTGTGATTCTGGTTCGTAATACAGGAGTTTTGATAGCTTGTCGATTTTAACTTTTAAAGGTATAGGGTGGCAAGTTGAGGTTGGCGAGTCGTTCCTTTCTTTAATTATTTCCTTTCACCTGTTTGCTTTTGAAGCTCAAGACCTTCCAGAAGCCAGAAAATTACCCTGCTCTACCACTTTCGCTATCTTCCCCGTATTCCTTGTGAAGCTTTTGCCACGCTTTTCGCCGAGAAGACCAAGGAGCCAAGATATTTTTTGAAGCTTACCCGGACGTTCTACAATCCCCATTCAGATCAAAACTGGTACGAAATCATCGAAGTTCAGCAGGCTCTTCCCCGGCCTAGCTAATACAGTAATGGGGATGCTGGAAGTCTCCAATCCCCGCCCCAAAAAAAACCTCCGTGCAACGATCTGGTGAATGCGATTGGGTGCCTTGAAAGACAGTGCTAGTGAAGCAAGCTGGAGCCGTTAGAGCTGAAGTACCAGTTGGAGACATAAGCCAGCTGCAAGTTTGTTGAAGCTTCTTAAGATGGTGAAGATGGTACCGGTTCGGTGGTCATGTGCCATGGTTTTAAACATACATGGAGTCTGGGGCTCACCCAGCCCCACGTTCCTACGTATCTATTAACTCTCCTCCTTAAATTCCAAAGTGTCTGAACCAGTCTCAACCTTTTACAGTATTCCCCACTTTACCAACCGCAGTAAGGCTTTCTGGGACACAATTTGGGGATCCGACGGCGATGTGCACAGTGCAACAAATCTTCATCCTAGTGATCAGGCTCAGACCTCTGAAGTGAACGATATTGAGTTCCATGTTTGAAATATCGAATTGTGCGGTCTAGAATATGCCCTCGATTTCAGAAATGAAAACAATCGATGTGGAAGAATAGAGGGAAGGAGAAAGGTCTACATCTTAAGGTATGGGTATGACTACCGGCGCAGTCTCTTCTGAAATCGATATCCTTATCTTGGATCTTTTCTTTTCCTCCAGCAATTCAGTATTGCACACTTGCGATTTACCTTGATAAGAGCGAAAGAAGTAAGGAGAGAGTGATGTAGCAAAATATCACTTCTGAAGCCTGATGCCCGGGCCCTCCTCATTCGGGGGAGCATCACAGTTCCCGCTATCCCCGATCGCCACCTCTTAAATACTGTATCTATCGAGCCCCTACGAGAGTCAATAGTCTACTTCGTAGGCCTCGAGTCAAACTGATATATCCCCCCCGTACCCGAGAACAGCAATATAAGCTATAAGCTCCTCCGAGAATTGAAGAATCGCCGCCACTCAGCGGGGGTTGGGACGGGAGGGATGTGGACGGAGTGGACGGAGTGGACAGCGCCGAGACGATTCCGCCCCATGAACTCCGCCACCAACAGCCTTGGCACTGGGTTGGTCAGAATTCACACATCAACCAGCCAAGTCCCAACTCAGCAAAAGTGAACTTGCCTCTAGGATGTACGCACCCTTCTCGCTCTCGGCATTCTCGGCATTTCTGCTCTTCCTGTGTCATACAAAAGCCGTTCCTTGATCCATGGACCATGCGTGTTTCGGGTTTGTCGCTGAGCTAAGTGGCTCAGCGGAAGGGACAAGTTTCGGTGTGGGGAGAGAGGGAGTGGTTTTCAAGTATACAAAATGTACTTCGATGCAGAGACCGCGAAACCGATACTGGTATGGACATACAGTACCTCATATCATCTCCATTTCGTTGAAGCCTACAGTACTTTGGAGATATGGGGAGACGAAGTTTCCTCGGCCCACAGTGCCCCATTATCTCGCTTCTCCGAGATTTTCCCCAGTTTGTGGTCCTCTTTTCTTTCAGTCTGTATCATCTCCTTTCCCTCATTCCCCCAGATCTCGTCTCAAGAATCGAACTTTGACTGCGAGAATTGGCATATTCCCCCAGGTTTCGTTCCAAGAGCCGGGGCTGAATTCGCCTTCTCTCCCTTTTTCGTTGTACTAGTCGGGTGCCTTTCCCCGTCGAGTCTTCCAGCAACTATACACAGCCAGTGCCATGGAAGGGAAGATATTCACACGATGGAGTCAAAGCAAGAGACACACCAGATGCAGTCAGACGCAGAAAACTTCGCCTCCGGCAGTACAAACACCCCAACAAACGAGGTGGAATTCGCAGACAATAAGGTCACTGGGAAGGATCATACAGATCCAGCAGATCCTTTGAACTGGCCATCGTGGAAGGTATGCCAGACATCCAATAAACTACGAAAAAGTACTGACAGCGCCCAGAAAAATATTAAACTGATTCTCATCGCCTTCCACGCGATGATGACAACTTTCATAGCAGCCGCGATCATTCCCGCCTTCGAAGACCTCTATCACCCTCGGCGTCTCCCTTACCCAGGCCTCCTACCTCACCTCCATCCAAACCCTCATTTTGGGCGTGGCTCCCTTGTTCTGGAAACCCATTTCCAACCGCTTCGGACGCCGCCCAATCTGGCTTTTATCCAACATCTGTTCTATGGTCTTGAATATCGGATGCGCGGAAAGTAAGAGTAATGTGAGCCAAGTCGTGACGAGATTGTTGGTGGGGTGGTTTACAAGTCCCGCGATTGCGATCAGTAGTGCAGTGGTGACCGAGACGTTTTTCGCCAAGGAGAGGGGGCAGAAAATGGGAATTTGGACATTGATGGTTACTCTTGGGTATGGTATAACTTCATCCCCCTATAAACCCTCCGAACCCCTCTTTTCCCCGCCTGTCAAATTCTCAGTCATCCCCCAGAGTCGTCCCCCAAATATGTTCTGGCAACAACTGGCAGCCCTCCTACCGGCCCCTTCATAATGGGTTTCGTCGCCTACCACACCAGCACGTATACCTAGATCTACTGAATTCCCGCCATCATCAACGGCTTGCAATTCATCGCCTACTTTTTCCTCTCACCCGAAACGCTCTATGGCCGCAACTCTCCCGTTCCACTCTCCTCCAAATCAGCATTTCAGCGCACCTATCTCAATTTCGGCAAGATAGGACCTCAACCTTTGACTGCGAGGGATTTCTGGACGCCAATCCGCCTCTTCGCGTATCCCAACATCCTCCTCCCAACAATCGCTCACTCAGTCGTTTTCGGCTTCTCAAGTGTGTTGATGACGGCTGAGATTCCTCAACTCTTCCAAAGAAAATACTCCTTCAACGCACAGCAAATTGGCCTCCGATTTATCGGGATGATCGCTGGGTCTCTTCTTGGTGAACAACTCGGTGGTCGCGGTTCTGATCTCCTTATGCAGCAATTCTCTACCAAGCTCGGTGGCTCACACAAAGCCGCCCCAGAGAAACGACTCTTGCTCTCCTATCTTGGCTACGTAACGGTGATTTGCGGCCTGGGAGTCTTCTGCGTGCAAACAGAGAAGAATACTGTTTATAATGTTACGCCAATTATTGGGATTGCGATTGCAGGATTCGGAAACCAAGTCATCACTACGGTCATAGTGACCTATTGCGTTGATGCGTATCATGAGCATGCGGCTAGTATTGGTGTTTTTATTAACCTTGTTCATTCGGCTTGGGAATTTATCGGACGGTTTCCATTCTATCTCATCATTAATTCTTCTCAAAATCAAGCGGCGAAAGATTGAACTTTTGAGAACTTTCGAGGACGGCGTTAATGATTTTGAATAGGTCCATTCTGGTTCCCAGATATGTTCACCAGCCTCGGCCTAAACGGAAGTGCCGGGTTGATGGCTGGTCTGATCGTGGTCTTCTCTATGGTCCCTACAATTTTTATTCAGTTGAAGGGTGCCGGTATTCGCGAAAAGAGGCAGCAGAATGAGTTGGATCAGGTGAATACCCTTACGAGATAATTTGTAATTATAGTTGATAGTTTGGTTTCGGGTCGCTGACAGATATATTAATTATGCTAAATATTTCAAGTCACTCGTCTTGTTTTGAAAAGTCGAGATCTTTTGGAGCCTAAAGCCCTTGCGAGTTACAGACTGCAATGAGTAACAAGCGTTAACGCGAAAAGTTCGAATAGTAACCAAAACGTGAGGTGCTAAGGGTATGAGCTAGTAATAAGAGCTCATTAATCCTTCTTCTCCGAAGGGAGCGCCACGTCAGCTTTCGGGCGTTTCAAATTTTAAGTCCATACCGCATCGTAGCCACGGGCGGAAAAGAGTTGTATCTAAAAGAAGGAGCGGGGGGTTTCTGGATTAGAACTTGTGAGGAGATTCAACGCGAGAAGGAACTGCACTTTGATATCTTGAAGCCGGGTAAAGAGTAAGTTCATCTTGAAGGCAATCCAACGGCCACGAGCTAATCAAAGGCAGAGATGAGACGGAGAATGGGTCGCAAGGCGCAAGGCGCAAGGCGCAAACAGACAGCATACCGAATAGTGGCACTGCCCCTGAGGTAATTCGGGGAACAAATTGATCTATTCTGGCTGTAGTAAGGAAAATTCATCACATTCATCACTAAACGAAATGAAAAATATCTCAGGAAAGTTTTTCCCGAGTGCAACGATCGCTCGACATAGTCTCAGAAAGCAGTAATTTCCATAGATCTTGCATTGTCAATAGCACCGTATGCCGCTAAATATTACTTGCACATAACGTAGTGATTGGAGGTGGGTCATCTTAGCAAACCTCAATTCAACCTCCGCGGCTAGATGAGCTTTTGGCGCTCTTGCACCGCTACCTGCGTGATCATCCAACGAATAATATATCCCACAACGACTCGAAATGCAGCAACCGGCTATTCCTCCCGTGACTTCAAAAGTCGAACAGGTAAACACTTTTCCCATACCCGTACGCTTCACATCCACATTGTATATCAAGCTAATGTTGTCTCAGCTTCGTTCGCAGATTGCCCAAAAGGAGGCTGCCTTCCGGGATGAAGTTACAAGACAAGAAGCCATGTTCCGAGAAAAGATCGCGCTCGAGCAAGCTGAGTTGAACAAAGCTCTTTATGAGGAAAAAGTCAAAAACTTGAAGAAACTTGAGGCAGCTATGGAGCAGGTTCTGCGCGACAACAACGGTACTGCTGAAGGCTTTAGCGATATCCATGACTGTTTTCTCAAGGGTAAATGGCCTCATGCGTGCCTCTGTCCCGCAATATTGGCAATATCGCAGCTAACAATCATGTAGTCTCAAACAACTCTCCGGTCTATCTCGATGCCTCACAACTTCCCCCAAACACCAGAGGCAGGAGTCACGAGCGCATTTTAGCCTCGGGCGGTAGAGAGCTGTACCTAGTCAAAGATGGACGGATTGCTCTTCAGGTCAGAACGAGAGAGGAGATCGATGGCTTGAGGGACTTGGATAGATACGAGCCCGTACCTTCGCGCAAGACTAGGACTCCTTCAGATTATTATGCAGATCTGAGAGATGAGCTGCAAGTACGAGGGCAGAGCGAGGGAACGCGAGTGAAGAGAAAGCGCACAAAGTAGGTTTTCGTTACAACGGAGACAGGACAGGAGATAATTCGCTAGAACGCCTGGCTTCTTGTGAAAGTAAACACAGCACGTTACTTTCCTTGACTTTCTTGAGTCCAGGTGCCTGGTGCCATCTCAAACTATACGGCTACCAAGTTAATCCTCCTCTCATTCAAATGGTGCATTTTGCTTCCGCTACTAACTCTGTGCAACTCTCCCACCCTTTGTATTTCCTTCTTAGGATACTGCTACAGTTATGAACCGCCCGTTGATCCCCATCGTCAAAACGGTATTTCTAGTGACGAGGCAGACACTAGTGTTACCCCGGAAGAGGACACTGCTAGCTAATTCAGTTTGAATCACGAGGTATTTGTAAAAGCGATCCCACTATACCCTCCTAATATTCGCGTAGTTACTGGTTAGTCGTTAGGTTTTAGAATTAGGAATAGATGCCCGAATGGCCCTTCTCCGTCGTCTTGGTGTCGCCGAGAACCGTATTCATGGCTCTGTGGGGGGTTGGGGCGTTTTGCAGTTTGAGTTCTGTTAAAGTGGAGATTAGTTCCTACTGCAACTAAGAAAAACGAAAGGTTGGGAGCTGATAGTTTGAATGTGGGTTTGAGGAAAAGCGGATAGGTAAATGCACAGAATCCTTTTCTTCCTCTTTCTTAGCTTCCTCGAGAGTATGCTCCAATTTTCTGTGCTTTCAAGGGCTTCTTGACGAAGCTGGTGGTTTGTTAGTTTGGATTGATAGTCTGGTAGGATCTTTATATTTGATTGTCTTGGTGCTTGGGTGAGTACATACTCTCTTGACTTTCAAACTCCTGGCTGCTTTACGAGCAGCTCGGTCGGTGGGCGTTATGGTGTTGATTGAGGTTGTAGATGTTTGATGTTGTGGTGTTGGGGAATATGGATATGGGTAGGAGTATGGAATGGAAGCATCAGGATGAATGAGGGATGGGATGCCAAAATGAGATGAGATGGGAGTGCAAAGTGAAGGAAGTTGGTTGAACTGGGCAGCGAGTAGCAGGTGAATGCAGAAACGGGAGCGAAAAGAAGGATATGTTGATGGTTTCATTATCATTTACAAGGAACTATAAACAACTGGAAAGCAAACCACCAACCAGTATTCGTGAGTATCCAAACCCACTATGCACCGACCGTTAACTCCTCACTCCTAATATTTCCTCCTAAATTCCTCTAATCCCATCCCCTCTCTCCCCATCATCTTTGCCTAAACATAAGCATGCCTCCTTCCGGAGTGGCTACTCCTATGGCTTCGGTGGCTCCCTGATCTGCGTTGTCCATGTCTGCTGTAATGGGTCTCTCTAACATATGTTTCCTTGCGCCCACGATCTCCTCCATTAACCATGAAGGCTAGAAAAGAGGTAATCGCAAAGAAAATACAATTCATAATCCCAAAGACCCAACTCGCCTTCAGCATCGCACACTGTTTATCTGCTGAAAAGCTAACCCCGTTGACGGAGAAGCTGCCAAAGAATCCCGTCCCGCTCAGCAGAGTCCCGGACGAAGAAACAGATGTGCAATTCTGTTTTCCGATCCAACGTAGTTCGTAGACGGCTGCAATGAGAGCGGCGATGAAGAGCAAGTCGACGAAGGCGACGAAGAGAGAGTTGGCTTTCGAGCGGTGGTAGGTGAAGAGTGTGAAGATGGTCCAGACCACACCGAGGACGGAGACGATGAAGAGGATGAGGATGTAGGTTGGGGTGAGGGCGTTGTTCGAGGCGTAGATGTGCACGAAGTAGGCGAGCATGCCCATTGTCGGGATCTGTGGACGTTAGTGAGGGTTCAAGAGAGTGAGGCTTTTGATGCTGGGGTGGGAGCGAGGGCGACTGACCAAGGTGATGATTTCCATGAAGCGCCAGAAGGCGAAGAAGATTCCGAAGAGCATCGTGATGGAGTTCCTCCTATGCGCAAATGGTGTGCTGGTGATAGTGTTCCGATAGTTTTCCGATAGTTGATGAGGCTTGACAGCTTATCTGCGACGATGAGGCGAAGCGGGGTGCTGAGATGCGCTGCGCTGCGCTGCGTGGACTTGTGCGACCGTGTGCTGTCGACAGACAGCAGAACCGCGACTTTATATCGGATTTCGGGATCCAATACGGAGGTGGTAATTTGCCAAGGGAGATGTTCTTGCTGTGGGTGGTTATTTTGATTCGTTTGGGTTTTGCTGTTGAGTCTCGACAGGGATGAATCTTGGTTTTTGGCCTTTCCAAGATCTCTGACGGGGCTGTGTGCTGATGGTGATGCGCTGGATGGCTGGGACTGTGGGCGGCCGAGGACTCGGAATGACGTCGATGAGGATGTTTTTCTGGGAATCCAAGATGCTCAGGATGCTCAAGAGAGAGAACAGGCTGGCGCAGGTGGGAAGAAGAGCGCGGACGAGCGAGCCAAAGATGATGGCTGTCGGATTTACTCTTTCTTTGGCAGCAGATGATGCCCTCTGGTCCTTTTACATGCAGGACTGAGATTGCGCCTTGGACTCGCATATCGAGGGGTTGGAGGAGGTTGGAGGTCGGATAAAATCTGGGTGGTTGGCGCACTCGTATAACGACTACTCCCTCGAGAGGCCCTGGCTCTAGCCCGAGATAACTTTTGTAATAATATATAGCCTAAATATATTAGCTTGATATATGTATAATGTTTGAATTATTAAGATATTAAGTTACTTATTTATTTAAAGTGATTTAAAAAGTAAAAAGCTATTTTAATTATTATTAAATTTACTATAAATTATTTTATAATTTTGCAAATTGAAAACTAGCCTAAACAGACTTAGCTTAACTAAAGGTAGCTTAAAAATTAAGTAAAATTAAAAATCGGAAAATCAAATTTTTTTTGCTTTATTTCCGTTTAAATAATTTTTTTTTTGCAAAATTGAACTTAATACTAGCCTATATTACAATAAAGTAAACCAGTTCTAAAAACTTGCCTGCGTTTAAGCCTCAGCTTCGGGAGATGCTAACATATCGTGGCCATCAAGCCTGCATGTCTCTTCCACGCCGTCACACTAATTTGCAGCAAGCCCGGTATCACCAGAGACCAATAACTATCATCGCAGCACACTGGGGGACGATCCATCCCTACACATTCAATGAGAAAAATAAAACGAAAGTTTTTTGCGTAATCAGCTAGAGTATATCAAACAATCTGAAATTAAAATAACCGGAGAGAAAGTGGTAGATCTCAGGTATGCTCTGAACAGGATTTGTATTTCAATTTGGAGCAACTATGTCTTTTGGCGTTTCTTCTTCGAAGGTCTCCTGTCGTCCTGCTTACTTGAACCAACGTCTTCTTTCAGCTCCTCCTGTAACTGTTCTTGCGCCGCAACATTACCTTCAGCATCTTCCTCTCCGTCTTCGTCCTCGTCCGCGCCCCCATCCTCATCCTCGAGTTCAGAACCAGCTTCGCTGTCTTCATCGTCAGAATCAAGACCGAAAGCTTCGTCCACGGCACCAGCGACGTCGTCTAATTCAACGCCACCGTCGTTGGAGTCGAAGCCCTCGAATTCCTCATCTTCATCATCAGCAGCGGTAGAAGCTAAGCCCGCAATCGAGGTATCGACGACTGAAGCATCGACAACGTTCTCATCGTCTCTCTTCCGCTTCTTGCCCATCTCTCCGAGACGACCACTGCGGCCATCGACGCCCTTCTCTTCGTCGCCTTCAAGTAGAGGCGGTGGTGTGAACCAGGGGATCTTGCCACGAAGGAAATCGTTCAGCACCATCTTTGCGACACCATCAACATCTGGTTCTCCACCGTGGAGAAGTCTACCTCCTTTACGAGCTAATATTTCAAGAAATTCAATGTGGTCTTTGTAGCCCTTGATTTGGTATGTTCGCTCGATATGTTGGGGTTTAGTCTTGGAGAGTACAGCAGGGATGTATTGTTCGGGATTCTCAACGTTCTCAACTCTGACAACGCCACGGAGAAGAATGTCTTGAGGAGTATCAGTATTGCTTGGAGGAACAACGCCAGGGCAGTCGATCAGGTAAATACGCTTCATTAGGGTAATATACTGCCATATTTTTGTCTCGCCAGGAATAGGAGCGACGGTGCAGACTTTCTTCTTACGGAGTGTGTTGATGATGGAGGATTTACCGGTATTCGGGTAGCCGATAAATCCAACGGAGATTTGCTTGCGGTCTTTGTGAAGAATGGAGAATTGGCGAAGAAGTTGGATGAGAGAACCCTTGCCGAAAGAGTTGGTGATGGAGGCATGGAAAGCAAGTGTAGGGTAGTCTTTTGAGAGGTATCTGACCCAGGAAGCCTGCATAAATTAGCAATTGTAAAAGTAAAAACTGATAAATTGCTTGACGATACAATAATGTATGAATCATTACTAAGAAAACCACCACGAGCCACCAGTAAAGACGGAAGTGGATTTCAACTCAAACGAAACATAACCAAACTCTATACGATAGACTTCCCAAGACGGCAAGCTATCTACCCAAGATTCGAAAACCAAGGGCGGCGAGAATGGACTCAATCTACCAAAGTTGTAACAGACGGCCTTCCATTGCGTTGAGCATAAACATGCAGAAGGAGCCTTGACTTAACGATGGAATATAAGGAAAAGCAATGGATAGTTATGGGACTTACAGCTACGCCAGTAGGAACTAGATCGCACTTATTCAAAACAAATATAAGGTGCTTGTGGGGTGCTTCCTCCTTGATGTATTTTTCAACACTCCGACATCGAGTGCCCAGGGGATCTCGAGCATCCAGGACATGAATCACAACATCCGAAGAGTCGATAACCTTGTATAACTCGTTCCAAATCCGCTTACTTTGGCCCTTGTTGAAAATCGCTTCTCGAGCACTGGAGATGTAGCCATGGTCGGCGACGGCAGCTTCTCCAACGGCCTCGGTCTCAACCCCGGAATTTCCACTCAATAGCTTTGCTTTTTCGAGTCGATCGAGGTATGTATCGTGGCTCGAAACACTCTGCTCAGCAAGATCTTCAAGGGAGCTGACGCCTATCTTCACTCTCTTTCTTTGCGCCTTGGGGCCAAAAACATCCGCGAAGGGCGCGGCCTCAACTGCCATCTTTGCTTGGTGTTCCTTGAGTCCATTTTTTCCTTGTCCGTCTCTAATCAGACTCATGGGGAGTTTGTTGGTCTTTAGGAGAACGCTGTAAGGATCCGAAGCTCGCTCGGCCATGGCTTCTCTGAATGAGTTCAGGGCATCTTGGCCAATGACTCTGGAATTCGTGAACCATTTCCGATTTGGCTCGACTCGTGCTTGTGGGATCTGTTTCGATTGGTATGAGGCAGCTTGTGTAATTTCTCCTGCGGCATTGTGTCTTGCTTTCCCATCCTTGAACATATTCAAGGTCTTGACCTTCTTCGCAGAACGGTAAAAGTTCTCTCCCTTCGTCTTGACATTAGCCATTCCATCTCCCACCTTGCCTTGACGAATCTTGCGATTCGCCTCTTTCTTGCCGGTACCCATTCTGGCGGTGATGCGCAATGGGCAGTTGTGAAAATGAAGATTGGAAGACGCTGCATATGCGAGCACAAACTTTTCTTAAATTTCTGTTCGCGAGGCTGGGTGTGGCTTGACCGCGCTAATTAATCCGGCTATCAAATAGCGCTTAGGCCAGACGCAAGAATTTGGAAGGTCGACAGCACCCACCTCGATCCTCACTCCAGCGCTGGACGACCTACGCAGATCATCATGCCTCCCTCCATACCAAGGAGTTCTCTGAGCTCATTATCAAGATGTTCTAGTTCTACAAAATCAATTGCTCGTCGCACATTCACCACCTCGGCTTTCCGCTCAGCAATCGGACCAGCGAGCCCCAAATTCATTGAGATTCCGACCACTGTCCAACCCGAAGCCGAGCCTAGATATAAAGTCCGGGGCATTCTTCCTCCTCCTCGAAATCCGTTTCAACCCCGCGAAGGCAAGAAGACAGGAAAGGGATACTTCAAGGCTGTGACCCCTGAACCAAAAGAGCAACCCGAGACCAGCAACGAGTATGTAGCATGGAAACGGCGGATGGCAGCTTCAAGGAGGGAGCACCTGCGGGAAGGCCTTACTGGGCTATGGCATCGAAAGACGTCTCACGATGGAGTCATTGCTGCTCGAGGGAAGGCGAGATCTGCTGACCGGGAGCGACGACTATACGCGCCACAACCAGAGGACGAGAGGCTCACAAGTCCAACCATCACATCTGCTAACTCCCTTCGAGAAAAGCTTATTCCCGATCCGGGTCGTGCAACGAGGTTGGAGGCCAAGGCAGCTCATATACAGGAGACGGCAGTTATAAAGGAACAACATCGGAGAGATGCTCTGCACACTTTGTATATGCATGCTCGCACTTTCATCACCACCGAGGAGCAGTTGGATGCTAAGGTCGAGGAGATATTTGTACCTCGTCCTTACGCGGGTTATGAGAGCGATAGCATCTGGGATGTTAAGAGTTCGCCGCCTACTGTTCAGGACATGTTATCTGCAGTCAGCAATACACAGAAGGAGGGTGTGGGATACTATCTCGGGAAGAATCCAGCTGTTATTACTGGGGAGAGACTGAAAAGGATTGCGGAGGAGTTGACTGGTGGAAAGATGGAATGAGTCAGGGATTGTAATTGTATATTAGGGGCTAGATGGACTTTAAAAAATGTCATCTGAAACACCTCGAGATTCCCCTTATGGCCGTAGGCTACCCGAAGTCCCGCTCACGATGATGGCTCTGAGTCTTTTCAATGCCAACGGTATACCAGTTAAGGGCCTCGCTCGAGTTGATGTAAGCTACCTTCAAGGGAGGAGATATCTCCTCGTTCTCAAGCGAGTAGTTCCATTTACCCCTCCTTCAGATTTCGAGACCTCGCCGCCACAGAACAGGGATTCCCAAGCTAGCCTCTTACATTATCTTCTAGAGAAATAACCACAGAAGTGTCTCTGGTCAGCGAGCTAAATCTAGATCAGTCTCGCACTGCTCGCTGTCCCGGTGGAGACCATGCCCTGTTGCTCGCGAGTATCGAGGTGCCTTTATGCGCGCTTCGAGAGCTCTTAGACGAGGAGTGCGAGTCTTGGTTCAACAACTTACTAGCCGAAGAAAAGACCTGGCGTGCTTTAAACAACAAAATCGTAGCGGGATATCAAGCTAGAGAAGTTAGCAACTTGCATCTTAATAAGTGGAATAACTTATACGATCTTTTTATTAATTCTAGTAGCCGTATTGCTGTAAAAGGTTAGTGTCTGAGATTTCAAAGACCTAGACTTAATAAGTTTATGCTCTAGGCAATTACTATAGGCGCAAAGTAAGGGTTTAAAGAGGTTAAGGTGGTTTTTAAAGCGTCTCGGCAGCTCTTCTTAACTTTGTGCTTAGAATTGTTCTCTAGTCTTGTTCTTACTTAAAATTACGTTTAACTCTACTTAAATACTATTGTAATAGTAAATTTGCATATAGCTATAGTAAAACCAGCGGCCACGAGAAGTCTATATGCATTTAAAATAAATTTCATCTTTTAATATTATATTAATAATTAAGCTAGTAATTATCCTTAAAATCAGCTTGAATTAATTAGACTTAAATAAGCAGATTATCTTTACTTCTTAATATTTTACTTTCTATTTTCTCTTTATCTTTGTTGGTACAACCAGTCACGTGGCATCTTACTCATGGCACTAGCGCGGAGCCTCAATCTTATATTGAGGTTCCCACCACCCAAATATATAGAACAATCAAGAATCATCAACCACAACGCAACAAGCATATTACGTGTATTACGTACCGTGCTTCGCGTTTCTGATGGACTGACAATCTTTTTTATATATATTAGCCCTAAGATATAATCTCGTTAAATTGTTTAAGATTTAAAAAGATTTAAACGAGGTGTGTAGCAGAGTTTTATTTTACTATATTAAAATTGGCCACTTTTTTTCTAGTCTACTTTTTTTTTTAGTAATATACACACCGTTTTTCTGTGCGGGGGTCGAAAAATCGGCAAATTGCGCGCTAAACTTGCTCAGCACTATACTCCGTAAAACAAGCGTTACGAGGTTATGTCCTCTCTGCTTCTCTGCTTCTTTTCCAGTTTAAGGAAAATGTAAGGCGCTACTCGTTCTACCATAGAGTAGTTTGATATTTACTCAGCCTTGCAACGAGTTTAAGTTCCTCCTCCCTCAAGTCTAGGACCTTGCCGGCAACTAGGGACGTCTGAAAGCGACCAAGTCAACGACATGTCTCGAGAAGCTGAAGGGTGACTTCTTGCATCTCGTATCACTATTGTCTTAGAAGACAATTGATTGTACCTTCGTTGAGATGGTCGTGACACAGGATGTGAGTTGTGTCGAAGGACAGATATCAAGGTGTGGAGTGAAGACATTACGTATTACGGCGTATTAATGGTCATTAGTGTAATGACCAGGAGCCGCAATGTAGGAGATGCAAGAGACAGAGTCTTGAATACAAATCGAGATCAAGTAGAGATACGGTTCGTTGATTAGATAGATGAGATCGCAGCGAGGGCTTCGACAGTAAAGCATGTGGAGAAAGCTCGGATTATTGCGAGATAACAAATATATATTCTCCCTGATTTCTTCGGATTTCTCAGTTTAAACTTTGGCTTCTAGCTTCCCTCCCGTTTAGCTGGCTTCGTTCTCATCTTGCGTAATTGCTAGTCCTTTTCTAGACTCGCTCTCACTCCTTGTCACCGGGGCTATTACCAGTCATGCTATTAATCGGGATCTTGTCTTGTCTCTTATATTCAAATACTGCATACCAAAACACTATCTGTCAAACCTCCATTCAGCACACTGTCCAGCCCGGTTCCACATGATGGCAACATTTGGTGATTACTCCCACCAGCTCCGATAACAAGTGCCCGCTAGCAAATACTGTCTCCGCCCTCGCATTCACAAGATGATTTCACATGATAAGAGTCTTTATCATGAGAAAGAAATGACTACAGATGAATACAAATAGCTTGGCCTTAATCCGGACGTCTTTAGCTAATTATAATTCAACCTTCACGCTTGAGACTATAATCTCAATTGCGGTCAGGGGTATTTACGATGTAAGCCCCGTCTCTGAGGACGCTATATGCGAGCTAATATATAGTAGGCCATGAGAGATGCCACTCAAACAAAAGGTGAAGCCCACTCGTCGGTATTCGTCAATCGCGTCAGAATTATTTGGCAAGAAAAATTGTCGTCCGACTGTATACTTATATTTAGTATTTGCAGAACTCATGCAATAAAAGTAGCCTTTACACAAGATGAGATCGGCTATGCTCAAATTTCCAGCTTCGCCAAGCCCTGGAACAAGGACGAGGCAGTTTTTTCTTTTTGGCAAAAATGGATTTGTGTGAGATTCCTTCAAGAAATATTCCAAAAACACGTATTACCCCCGTGTCAACTACACTCCAAAAGATATCCCCCACCAAAGCTAGTTCCCGAATCTGAAGTAGCGATGAGCCCCATATCCCATTCTGCAAACACTGCTCTAGACACAGTCTTGTAGGCAAGATATTCCGCTTCAGAAATCGTATAGTTTTATATCGTCAAAACCGACTCGAAAAATGCAAACTAACACGTGCTTTATATATTGAGATAAGTGCCCAAGCCATTAATACCACTAGACTCAGAACCTCGGTTATGGTCTAGTGGTAGACAAGGCGACCCATCTCCGTCTTAAGAAGCAATGGGTGCGTGAAGACGTGGAAAATACTATGAAAGTGGTAATACACTTTCCCTTAATGGAGAAACCTCTCGGGGTTCCTGAGTTAAGTTTTGCCATTTTGTTCCTTTTTTTGACGCCCTGATGCTTTTTGTGGTTTTGGATGGTAAAGTAAGTGGGAGGTTGTAGAGCGCGGTGTTTTGCCGGCGCCGAAGGTGAGGGGAGTCGGGGAGCTAGCTGTGAATAGCGATACAACTACCACAATTCAAACGCGACGTTCTCACATTCTT
>JAPZPB010000579.1:0-22480 GCA_037952635.1 Bryoglossum gracile | reverse complement strand
GTTTAGAATATAGTTAATCCTAAACTAATCTATATCTTTATTAAAAGTATTCTTAAGCGCGGCAAGTAGGAATTTGCATTTGCTAAGCTTTTATAGGTGCTTATTACTCTTGCTCTTAAGCCCCTTATATAAGCACTCGTGCTTATCGCCCGATTTAGCAGCTTTAGATAAGCGGCCGCCGAATATAGAATAAAGCCTTATAGATTTCCTTAGCTAGTTTAAGCGCTCGAATATAATTTTAATAAACTATTCCCTATACTTAATAAGCTTCTTAATCTCTTAATCTTATCGTTCTATGCTTATAATCTTGTTAAGATAAGCTTTAGCTTATTCTAGAGCATACTTTACTAAGATTGCTTTTAGGAAGTCCTTTGTTAAAAGCATCTTATCTCTAGCGCACTTAAGGTTATATACTCGTGCTATAGTATAAGCCTTCTACTAAGTATTATACTATACGCTTAGGCTTATTAAACCCTTGTATATATTAGCTAGTGCTTAAGCGTAGTTCGCTTAGACTTGCGTTAAGATAAGCAACTTAGAAGGTGCTATCCTTTGTTTTAGAGCTTAAACTAGGTTTTAAAGCAATACTACGCTTATACTATTAAGCCTTTCTTAGGCAAGCGTTTATATAGTATTAGCTATAAGATCTTATCTTACTAATCTATATATCTAGTTATAGATAACTTAGTAACTTGCAACTTTCTAACGCTACTTTATAAGCTCCTCTTAGTATTATTAGTAAGCTCTTTTATAGTCCTTTGCTATATCCGCTTCTTATGCTAGTATAAACTCTAGGCATAGTCTAATAGAAGCAGGAGGGGTCTTTAGGGAAGCTTCTCTTATTTGCCCTTAGCTTTCTATATAAGCATCCTAGGCTGCGTCCTAGTTTATTTATAGTATCCTATAGACTAGATTAAGCTTTGCAATAAGCAAGTTAGTATTATCTTGCTTTTAAAGCAAGCTATCTAAGAGATAAGGTTAATCTAAAGCTTTTAAATCAATATATAACTATATGCCATGGAACTCTAAGTAATATAAGAGCGCTATATACTACTTAGGCTAGCTCTCCTTAGTTATAAGCTTCTTGCTAGTTATCTATAGTGCTGCTATTATCGAGTCGGGTGCTCTTATAAGCTTATAAAGGGCGATAGTATAGTAATTAAGCTTTAAGAAAGTGTTTTTTAAGAGGTATTTATTAAGAGCAATTATGCTTTCTAGTATATATATATAATATAATAAAGGGCGCGCTTTAGAGCGTTTAGACTAGGCTTATAACTATTATATTAAGTAGTATACTATAAAGCAGTAAATAATAATTGTCTAATTACTATATAAAAGGGAGAGCTTCCTAGTTATATATAAGACGAGCGCCAAGGCTCGCTAGAGCGTATAAGTATAAGTAAGGTGCTCCGTGCGCAGTGCGCGCAGTGCGCTATACTCTTATTAGCTACACGTTGCTAAGCAACGTGATAATAAAGCCTTGGAAGAGCTTTCTATTAACTCCGGGGAAAGATCCGGGGAATTATACCGATTATCGGTTAAGGTAAACCTAAACAAACCACAGTTCGGAGAAGAAACATAGTACTAACATAGCAGCAAAATAGATGCTTAAAGTAGCGTCTAATATTCGGTCTTATCTTTAGACTTCCGCATACCTTAACTGTAACAAAACGCTGCTGTCTAAGCTAAGAGAATTTAGTTCCTTGTAACTAATTATCGTCCATGAAACTAGGCTGGAATAAGCCGCATTTTTTTTAACTTTATACACCTATAGCTTTACACTTCTCAGGATATCACCGATTCTAAGCAGAGCAATCGATTTCCAAAGCTGTTATAAAAGAAGCATCTTATTATAACTTTAACTATATATGAATTTAATCTGCTTTCTTTTTATAAATACATCAGAATTTAAACAAAGAGCTAAAAATTACTATTAAGAAAACTTAAACTAGAGCTGGTATTGGTCGTTGCAAAAGTCAAGCAGCTTAGCATTTTCTGGTTGCGGCGTGAATACCAAAACGTGGCGCAAAGGTTCATCGCGGGCACGTTCCGAATAGCCGAACCACCTTGACTTTTGGCGATCCAGTGCATGCAGGAACCTGCAGACTCCCTTGTCGACAAGGCGTTGTGGTTGGACTAAAAATCGCAGACCTCTTTAGTAACCTCGATCTGCGGCCACCTCCTTAGTAATCTCAATATGCGGCCACCTCTTCGGTAACCTCGATCTGCGCCACTACCTCCAGAAGACCTCGTCTATATATAGACGCCCTGCATATAAAATAAAGGGTTCTTCTTTCTTATTCAGAATCGTCGCCCCGTTTTAGTATAGATTTCGAACTGCTTAAGATACGTTTCCTTGTTATACCGCCGCCGACTCTAATCCTTGAAGGTGCTATGTATTTGGTTACAGATTTCGAGCTAATGCTTTCAGTTAATACAGTACTAGTTCTCAAAACTGCTAGTTAAAAGAGCTGCATATAGGTTACGCGTAGGGTTAATGTTATAAACGAGGTTAGGGTTCTAGATAATATAAAGATTAAATATAAGGTTAAGGCTAAGCGTAAAGCTAAGCAAGTAAGATGCTACCAAGACCTCTCAAGAGCCCCGGACTTACTATTACTTAATAGAAACATAATCGAACCTCTCTTAACGTTAGCGAGCTTTTTCGCATACCTCTAAGCAACAACTAGAAGCTTTGCTTCGTAGCAGCAGACGAAATTAAGCCAAAGGATTCCGGTTAGGACAAAATAACGTTAATACTAGAAATATATATTCTTAGGAAAAGATTCGACAAGTTTTATAAAGTTATTATTAATAGATTATATATTCCGTGGCTCCTCTATTACAAGTTTCAGTTTCTCGATAAAGCTAAGTTCGAATTCCTATTTTATTATAACTTAACACAACTAACAAAGATAAAAGTAAAGGTATATAGTTAAAGGGGGTTTTATATCTGCTTTCTTGAAAACGCTTTTAAAGCGTTCTAGTTTAGATATAGCTAAGGACTCGAATTATGCCTTCGCTTAATCGCCCTATTAAACCTATAAACGGCAATTAAATAGGCTATCTTAAACCGCGATATACTTGTAAACCTATTACTTATTCGTTTATAAGTAATAATACTAACCGTTTATTAAGAATCTAAACTTCTAGTTTAAAAGAAATTTACCCTATATCTTGTATTGCTCGCCCTAAGCTTACTTGAAGACTATAACACCCCGTCGGCTATCTAACTCCTTAAGAAAAGCCAAGATAGAGTATTGCAAGCTTTTTAAAAAGATTCTGCGCATCTTTTTAAGGCTATAGAATACTATAATCGCAAAGCAAAACTTTATATTATTAGACTTATTCGTTGCGTGTTTATGCTTGCTAGTAGCCTAGAGGATATCTACTAACTTAAATTTAACTAAGAGTATATAGATATTAATAATCTTAATCTACTCGGTTCTTTTATTAGCATTACTAGATTAAATCGCTTTAAGAACTTCGACTTGCAAGCGATATTAAGCACTCTTTCTAAGTCTAAAGCTATTACTAATAAATATATTAACGGCTTAGATCTCGCTAAATTAATAAGTTAATTAATAACTTTGCTTTTAATTAAGTTCTAGTTAAACTTAGTATAATATTCTAGATTGCGGCTTAAATAATACTAACGTTCTCTAGGGCCGTCTAGTAGAGATACCTTTAAAATTACCCCTACGCTCTAGAAATTGTATCCCTCTAACTATTTATTTGCTTTGTATACCTCTTCTTAGTAATAGCGTATACGAATTAAAGAAAGGGTTTAGCGATTAAAAGCTACGCAATAGGAATATAGTTAAACTTCGACTTAGCGGTTCCTTAACAAGGTCTACTTCCTAGAAACTCGTAGGGGATGCTAATATATAGTAAGATATTCCTAATAATTATCTTAAGCAGTTTTAATAAGAAGTCTTAGCATGCTATTAGAGCTTAAGGACGATAAGCTAATAACTCTTTTCGTTAATTATAATAGTTAGTATAAAGAGCATTAAGGCATATAACAGCATCTCTCTAAAGAAGTCCTAAGAGTCGTTAAGACGATAAAAGTAGGCTAGAAAGTTCTAATTATAGAGGAGAAAGAGGATAGGAATTTAGAAGACGAGAAAGAAGATAAGGAAAAGGAAACGCGTATCTAGTTAGTTTACTTCTCTGCCATTCGACTTCTGCTAACACGATAATAGGGTTGTTCAGGTATTGCAAGTGTTGCGAGTCTATGCAAGCCACTTTAACTTTGGGCAAAATATCCTTATCCATCGAATAATCCTAGGGGAGAAACCGAAAATGATTAAGAGGGGCGTCCGCCAGCGTATCAGAAAGAATTTGGAAGAGCCTTGAGTAAAGTATAGTGCATACGGTCTAGGAAACGCCAACTATCGCGCTACCTAGGCGAATATTGGCTAGGCAACCTTTTTACGCAAGAATGGGAGCGTTATAACTAATATTAGCGTGGGATAAAGGATGCTATAGTCTTAGCTTTATAGGGCCGAGATATTTTACTTTAAAGCTAACTCTTCCCGTTATTCTCCTTAATTACTAAATACAAGTAGAATCCAATGCCCCTAGATCTGTGGATCTCTAATATTATACTAATGCAAAGTAACTAAAAGCAATAATATTTAGTGGTAATAACTATTTCTAAGCACGCTCTTATAGTCTCGTAGCTTAGCTTGCATCGCATAAGAGATAAGCATCGTCGCGATATAGTTCTTAGCTAGGGTTAACTCTCGAAATATATATATAAGCTCCCTTGTTAATGTTAATAAGTCTTTCAGATTAGTAGTTAATTTGCGAGAGCATAGAACTCTCCCTTCCCGGTAATATAGATTGAGTATTTAGGGGAAAGCTAAGAAAGCCTTGCTAAAGAGTAATAATCCGTCTTATAAAAAGCTTAAAACGCTTCTTCCTAATAATATAGATCGAGTATTTAAGGGCAAAGCTAAGAAAGCCTTGTCTAAAAGAGATAATCCGTCCCGTGAGGATTGCTAAAATCATGCCAAAATATAGCATAGCAATGCATTACGCAACTTATTATTAGTTATTATAAGAGGGAAGCTAAAAGCTTTGAATATATATATACTATATAAAGGCCACTATATTTACTAAATGCTTTCCTAGCTTTTATTCTAGTTTTTAGTTAATATTACTCCTCGGGTAATTATTGCTATTAGATTTACTTAGAATACTTCGCAGCATAGCCTTCCCTAGCTTACTCTCGATAAACCTAGTATTAAGGGAAGCTTTTAAAAATCTGCCTGCCTCTAGTATCTTTACCTTACCGCTTACGGGATATATATCCTAATAGTAGCAACCTTTAAATAGCCTTCAAATTGGCTTACTAACTAATAAAGCTACTTTTAAAGAGCTATTAATAGCAAAGAATATGCCACTTTCTCTGTTAGCCTTAGAAATTCTATTTAACGGCCGATTAACTATAAGTAGCTTATCTAGAGGCTACTAACTTGCAGAAAGTTTAATAGAAAGCCCTTTAATAGCAGAAGATCTTTTAACAATTCCGGCGGATAAAGGTATTTTATATAATACTTTAAGCTTAGAATTCTCTGATAATTTCTATAGTTAACCATTGTTAGCTTTTGTCCTAGCCGCCGGTTAGGGCTATTATCGCAGCAGCCTCGCCCTCTAATCTACGTTCCGTTGCTAGTAAGACTAAGCATATTATCAAAGATTCAAACGAAGAGATTAGTAACTTTAACGAGGGCAGTAAGAAATCTAAGAATAAAGATATTATAAATAGATACTATAAATGCCCTATTTATAAGAAATATATTAAGCTAGTTTCGTTTATATAAACTTATAAGATTTGCAATCGCGTATTATATTTCTCTTGCGCTGCTATAGAAGACCGGCGCTATCTATATTATAAGGACTTACTTTAAAACATTGCAAACTAATTATCAACAGACAAGTCTTAATTTAAGAGAACATTTAGGGAAATGGTTAAGTATAATCTTATTACTAATAATAACAATATAAGTAAAACCCTTATCTTTATTTCGTATTAACACTACTAACTATTAGTAGATTTAGAGACTATTATCGCAGATTTCGATAACGAACCTTCGCTTAAGAAGCATAAGAAATTAACTTTAACTATTAATATCCTTATTAAAGCAACTAAAGAAAAGGAGCGAATATAGAGAAAAGAAGCATTTCGTTTTATATATAAGAATAGTAGGATAAAGATAGCTAATAGCTTTTAGGAGTATTGGAATTAGCTTAGATAACAACGCGTTTATTTAGCGGATATTTAAAGTATTATTTTAGGCCATTAAATAAGGACTTCTAAAAGTAGCCTTTCTTATCCTTCTAGCGTTCTTCGCAGCTTAATAAACAATAATAAGGTAGAAAAACAGAAGATAGAGAAGGAATTTAATAATAGGGTGCTATATAATAACTCGATAGTCTTATTAGATAGGTATTCGTTATTAAAGGGACGGGGTGAAAGTTTAATGGAAATTAAGAATTGAATCGATAAGAATTAGATTAATACCAAGTATCTTTTTAGAGAGGAAGTAGAAGAATAGTTAAAGTGCAATACGCAGGATCGATTAGCTATATTTGAAAAGAATGCATACTATTTTGATCGAGGAGTTAATAATTTAAAGTATTTTAGGATGTTATTTCGTATAACGATATTAAATTAGCTCGAGCGTCGGCTAAAGAGCCGCATAGTAACACCTAGCCCAGGCCCTAGTAAATAAGTCGTGGATCTAGCTATTTCTGGGGGTTGGGAATAGAAGATATAGAACGCTGAATTAGCTGTAAATTAATCTGTAAACTTTAACATTTGGCTACTATATTCATTCGCGTTATTTTCACCCGTAAAAGTTCCAATTTATTTGCCATATTTCAAGGTACTTGAGGGCACGTGATGTTACCCTTGACATGCGGCTCCTCGGTTAGGCTCGAGCTAAGTCAACATAGATCACGAAAATAGCTGACAATAGGATTTCAAATTTTTATATACTTACCTAACCCGCTGCCACACTTCCAAACTCCCTAATACATGTGCGCCTCTTAGAACTCTCCTCGGCGCGGCCGATATGCTAGGGCTAATTCAGGCTCTCTATTACTATATTAGCTGAAGTGAGGCACCGGGCTTAAATTAACCCAGGGTATAGAAACAGGGTATAGAAACATGGTGCTAGAGGGGCATAATACGTAGTAGGAATAGGGCACAATCAATCAACGCCTAATACAAGTGTTTTGATAATAGCAAGATGTCTAGATTAACTAATAACTATACCATTAATCTACAAGGATAATCAAGAATAGAAAAAGGTGCCAAAATAGGATCTCTATAATTGCAAGCATTAGATGCTAGTTTTAGCTCCCTCCCTTTCTTCTTCACGTTTTTAGATAATCGATTTCGGGGCCTATAATCGTAATTATAGTACTTATCTGCTAGTGCCAATTTAGCTCCTTATAGCTATAGCTTGCGGATCTAACCTCGCTTTATAAGTTAAGATTAGCTATAGCATAATTATAATGCGGATATAGCTATGCAAATCCGTAATAGATACAATAACAATAACTATAAGCTAATTAATACTATCTAATAAATAATCCTTAGCATAAAAAAACCTACCCCGAAAAGGAAAAAAAGAACCCGTAAATGCCTTTAGAAACTTGCCTAAGGGCGTTGATTTATCCCGACTTTACCGATAACGGAGATATTAAAGTAAACTCTTATCTATAATTAGCCTTTCCTTCTTACTATTATACCTAAATCCCTGCTCTGTTTATAACTTCCTCTTTAAACTAATCTCCCTTATTTATACTAAACTTGCAATAAACGCTACCCTAGCTAGCATATATATAATGCACTATACTATCCTTAAGCTCTTAATATAAGCTTTAATTACTACTTCTTTTATTACCCCTTCTTTCCTAATATTGCTCTATGCTTTTACAACTTGTATAAATAAACTTATATCCTAAGACTACTTATCTATAAATATTAAGTATATAATAGTAAGGATTTTCTTCTTTAAGATATTCTAGAAGATAACGCTAAAGATAGTAATACTAAGCGTTTGCCTAAAGGCCTAGAAAAAACTATATATAGCGCTAGTAAAAGGTAAGTTAGCGTTAAAAGCCGAGGCTTAGGCGGCGAAGCCTTGTATACTAAAAAGCATGCTAAGGCTAATGCTAGCGATAAGGGAAAAGAAGATTTAAGAAGGTATATTAGTTAATTAGTTAATGCAAATAAGGAGGCTTATGCCAAGGGTTATAAGGAACTATCCAATCTAGAGTAAGGGCTTATAATAGCCGGTCTTAGTAATTATAAGACCCACGATAATAGCAGCGGGTATAATAGTAAAAGTAAAGGGAAAGATAGCGATAGCGGAGATAATAAGCGAGTAGTTTTTCGCGACCTTGAAGTAGAGGGGTATATAGTAAAGAAGCAACTAAACGATTAGGCCTTAAACTAAGGTACTAATATAGGCAATAATTGCGGTTAAGCTATTAAAGAGGGTGCGGCGTATAAGTAGTTTAGTAGATATATAAATAAAATATATAATAAAACTAATAAAGCTAAAGATGCTAAGAAGAAGTAGAATAAGAGTTCGCTATAAGGACTAGTCGTATATTACGCCGCCCTATAGATATTAATTAATGCTTTAATAGAGCGGGGATAGTATACTAACTTATATTACTAGAATAAGATAACTTATTAGTATAGCAACGAAAAGGAAAGATCTATACTAGTCGAAAGTGCGTAATTTCGTCTTAATCAACCCTTCCTTAATATATAGCCTAAGATAAATAGGGATTTCTATAGTAGCGATTATATAGAATAGGATATTAAGCCAGAAAATCTATCGCTAAGTAACTTTCTTTGCGAGTGCGCTACTAATAACTAGACTAACAATAGATTTAATAGCTTACTAGAGTAAAATTATAAATATATATTTACCTTGCTCTTAGAGAGTAACTATATTAGTAATAATAATATAAGTAAAGGCGATAAGGCCCTTGCCCTTAACACCTTATATATATCTTTCTACGAGTAAAAGTAATATATTATTAACAATCGATGCGATAATAGTGCTTATAGTGAAAAATAATAAGGCTGCTAGAAAAACTAGCTTTCGACCGATAATATATAAGAAGGATGCTTATAAAGGTTAAAAGACTATCGAGCATCTATGGTTCTATAAGTACTTATACTTAAAGAAAGAGGGTTGCCTCGAGCTTATAAGAGAAACGAAGTCTCTACCTAGAAAGCTTAGATAGCAATAGTGCCTTTTAAATCTATAGCTATTATCTTGAAGTAAAATTAGTATATATTAGGACGGTTTAAGTAGTCTCTTATAGGCAATGCTACTAAGAGAATAGTGGTATTAATAATATAAATAAAATTAAGTAGTGCTAAAGTCCTAAATGTTCCATGGAACCTTTATCCCCTCTTTACCGAAATAGGTTGCTTCTCTATTTCGGAAATATCGCTGGCTTGCATAGTTCCAAAGGGGTATATAAGAGTTTCGAGCTTTGTATAAGCAGGTAAGGAATTTTAAACGAAGTAGCCGGCGGTGGCTATTGTATTTAGCTTTAACCTTAACAGATTTTAGCAAATAAGGGAGGAAAGCATAATAGTAATACGTAGAAGAGAAGGATATTTATAATTGCTTGCGATTGCGCTTAGTTATATAATCTAGCGGAAAGCTTTTCCTTTATCAAACCCCCTCGGGTAACGGCAATATATTCTCTATAATAATCTAAGCCAGATAGAGATCCTAAATACGGCTCCTTAATACTAATAACTGCTAGTTTCCGCATTATCAATTGCTTGAGTGCAGCAAGGACTACTTTCAGTTAGTAGGACCCGGATTATAAAGAGTAGGCTAGGAAATAAGCTTGCACTATTGATAGCTCGCATTCCCTTACTTTTATAGGCTTTTGTTATGTTCAGTAGCTAACTCAACCTCTAGTGCAGCTTACGTGATGTAAGGAACTAAGCGCGTGGCGACTAGCAGCGTTTATCCCCAATTTCTGCACTAGTCTCTGCACCCTGTTTCTGCACCCTTATTCTGCACCTTGTTTTGCACTATTGTCTTTGCCCTACCTTTCTGCCCTTGTCTAGGAAGAATAAAAAGTTTGGATAAAATTATATTCGAACTATTTATCTCCTTTGCCTTAATTAATAAATTAAGGTCCGGATTTATAATTAATATTACCGATAAGCACTAAGTATAGACTGCATATCCTATAAGCGTTAGTGCAAGTATGCTATGCTATAAAATTTATTATACCTCGAGTATTAATTTATATTTAAAGCTATCTAAAGACCTTGTTAAGAATCTTATTCTAATAATTTCTAAGTAGTATTTATTTTAAAAATAGTTATTATTTGCCTTCCTTTCCTTTAGCTTTATAGCCTTACTAATGCTTTCCTAGGAACTCCTATATTATTGATATTATCGCTTTGCCTTACTAGATAGCTATATTATATATTCAACGAACTTTATAACTTCTAAGTTAAATTCTTTAATAATTTTATCTACTTAGTAAACGTTACTTAAGCAAAGTCTATTAACTTAACGCTATTAGCAAAGGATATATAAGGGCGGATTAATATTATAAGGATATTCAATAGCTAGAAGCTTAATATAGAGTATCTCTTTAGGCTTTTTGTAAACTTTATAGCAGATCCTTATTCTATTAAGTTATCAGGAGTCCTAATTTTATATAAAATCTTATATTTCGCTGCTAATAAATATATTACTTCGGCTGCTACTCGATTTATATTTAATTTTACTAGCCTTAGTCTTATTATACTTATTAAGATTAATAGTTAGAATACTTAGAATAAAGCTAGGCAAGTTATATAATATAATAAAAGCTTTAAGTATTGGCAATAAATAGTTAGTTATATAATTGCCTTAAGGTATTCTCTTAGCTTTATATCTATATTTAGAATTTATCTAAGTCCAATAGTGCCCCTTTACTTAACGCTTCTTTAGCTACTTAAGTAGTTGAAATTCTCACTAGAATATTAGCGAGCAGTATTTATAAAACGGCTATAACTTACTGCAATAGTATAAATATATAGTATAGTAGTATACTAGTATACTACTAGTATCTTACCAAGGAAGTTTAGTTTAGCGAGGCGTATAAATTAGGTAAGAATACTTTATTATATAGAATAGTATTTTAAAATATAATGCTATTTAAGCTATCTATATACTAGTATATTAATTCTTAACTTTAAAGACTATAGATTACTAACTCCTTTAAGTCCTTATATTAAACCTTTAAGTAGCGGATACTATATTAATAATAGGATCTATATTAAGACTATAAAAGCGAATTATTTTAATATTTCTTTCTTACCTTATAGATATCTTAAGCATTAAGTGCTATGTTAGACTTTAGAGTAATATATAAAGCAGCTATATTTAGTTATAAGCAGAAGATATAGCATAATATCGGATACTAAGTTGCTCCTTACTTAGGAAAAGCATATGCTAAGAGGTAAATAGTTATAGTTATAAGCAATAATACGCCTTAGACTTGATTTAAATAGAAAACGCCTATTTGCAGAAATGATTAATTCCTTAATTAGTCGAGATTTTGAGATCTAGCCACTATGTCGTCCACAAGAGTTAGCAATATAAATATATATAATCTGTCTAGTTGTTATATAATAACTTGTTGCATAACTACTTGTTGCATAACAATCCGTTGTATAATGCTATGTTATATAACTACTTGTTGCGTAATAACTCGTTATATAACTAATTGTTGCACAACAGCTAGTTATATAACTATTTATTATATAACAATCCGTTGCTTAACGCTATATTATATAACTACTTGTTATATAATAACTCGTTGCATAACTAATTATTGCATAACAGCCGGTTATATAACTATTTATTGTACAACAATCTATTGTATAGCGCCCTGTTATATAACTACTTGTTGCACAATAGCCGGTTGCATAACTATTTGTTGTATAATAATCCGTTGCATAACTACTTATTAAATAATAATTTGTTATATAACGCCCTATTCTATACTACTTATTGCATAGCAGCTTATTATATAACTATTTGTTATAATATCTTGTCCCGGGACTAATTTATATCCGGGTTCCAGAATTCTGGGTTAAAGTTAAGAGAAGGTTAGGATAGTGTCTAAGTTCTAACTAAATTAGCTAGTAAAAGTTTAAGAGATAAGTAAATAGTTGTTATTAAAATTGAATCTATGGAAGCGATAGAATATCCTAGTATATACTTGCTGCGATTATAGCATAGAAAACATAAGCCTTGAAATATTTTGCAAGTAGTTTCTTAGGAAGAAAATCGTGCTTATTCTTAATTAGAATATCCTCGATTATCTAGGACGGGAAAGCTTACGTTTTTTAATTGCTTTAAGGATTAGTACTAGGTAGCACTTAGAAAATCCTTAATGCTAAAGCTATCCTTCTATTTTTCTAAGCTTTATAATTTCGTAGAATAAGGACTTAGTATATATATCGTAGGCTTTATTAGCTTTATTATAATAGACCCGAGGCTACGAATATCGTCGCGTTTACTCCCTGCTATAATATCTTTCTTCTAAGCAAAAGATTCCTTAATATTAGCTAGTAAATATTAGCAGGAATTATATAAAGCCAAAATAGACTTATTAATTTTCACTATTTTATTACGGTTAAGAAGGATTATATAGCAACTTAACTCGCTATAATATAGTAAGAGCTTCTCGTATATATATAAGAGTCCTAATACTAGCTGTTTTCGGTAAGCAAAGGCTTAGCTTATATAGTTAAGTCTAGCTTACCTCTTTATAGATTACTGCGATTTGAAAGGGCTTAAACGGGGCTTATAATATGCTAGTAATATATTAAAGCGAAATATCCATTTGTTTATAGATAATCACTAGATTATTATTATTAAAGTACAACTCCTTAACATTAACTATATAGTCGCTTATAAAAGGTTATATTCTATGCATTAAGTTTTTATTAATCCCGATTCTAATATTTAATCTCTTAATCGCGACTAAGTTGCGCTCCCTAGTATTATTATATCCGATAATAGCGGATCTAGCCTAGTTAAAAACTATAAATTTATAGTAGGCTACTCGTGGGGAAGTCCTTGTTTACTGCTCTATTCTCGGGTATTTTAATCTAGCGACTTTATTTCTATTATAAGCTAAGTTAGGCTAGTATAAGCTAGTCTTATCTTTTAAAGTCTGCTTTGCTAGAGTGCTTAAAGATAACGTTAAAGTGTTTTATAAACTATGCTTAGTAGTATTCTTTAGTAAACCTTAAGATGCTAGCTGCGGATTTCTACTAACTTGCGTTATAGATTTCTCTTTCCTAGAGTTATCTTTAGTATAGATTCCTTTATATAATGCTATAATAGGGGGGTAGTAAGGGAATATAATCGCTAAGAGAGGTTAATCCCTCTAGATTGCTGCTAGGAAAGAGCGATAAGGGCCTACTACTTTTAGATGCTATAGTTTGGTTTAAAAGAGTTAAAGGTCTTAGCTATAGACTAGAAGCAGCGCCGCGGGAAGGAATTTCTATGAAAGATTATGCTTAAACACGTTGTGTTATTATTATATAATCACTTCTAGGGGTTGCCCTAGCAGGGTCCCGTTTAGGCCCCCTTTGAGCTTGCAGTTAAAAATAGATAGATAGAATATTGAGTAAGGATAAGGGTAATATAAAGAAGAAGAAACCACCGAGAAATGCTTTAATAAAGAGTTTCTTCTTAAGCGCTAAATAGATTTACTTTATTATAGATAGCCTTTTAGCGATAGATTTATAAGTTTTTCGGGAAAAAAGCCAAGCATTTATCAGCTTAGTAAAAATCCCACTTAATAAGCTTTAATATAAGAAGCTTCCTAAAAACCCGCGATAGCGTAATAAGAAGAATATTACTAAGTTGTTAAGCATCTTTTAGAATCCTAAGGTTAGCTATTAGCGCTAAGATTCCGACAATTATATGCTTATACTAATACTTTAATTAGCTTTACCCTTAAGACCTTTAGGAGTCTATAACGACTTTTAACTACTTAATCCTAACTATCCTCTTATATTCTTGCACGGAAGACATTGCATTAAAGCAGCCTACAAATTCTTTATAAGGAATAATAAATAGTAGGTTGCCGATCTTTATTTTAATAGTATATAACTTTATCTTTATTATTAAAAGATACTCTTAGCTAACGAATCTAGACTTTAATCTATAAGTTAAGAATATATTATGCGAATATAATCCTAGCTGCGCGAAATTCTATAATAGGGATATCCTCTAGTAAATCCATATCTTTACTATATAGGGAAATATAGCGCGAAGAGAGAAATTCCTCGCTTAGCTTTTAGATAGCAAGCAGGATTATATAAAGCGCTTAGAGGCCTTATTAAAGCAGTTCTAGGATAGCCTAAACGCACTAATCCCGTTTGCTAGACTATAGCTAGCTATATTAATAGGGACTTTCTTATAGCTCTTGAATCTATATTACCTTAAGGTATTTAGCATTCCTTAATACCTTTCGCCTTTACTAATATTATATAAGAAATAACGCGCTACTTATATCGAGTTAAAGCAATAATAGTCTATGTTATCGGTAAGGATAAAAACGACTAGTTTCTAATTAATGCTAATATAGCTTTTCTTCTCTAAGGCCTGTACCCCGGCTTATCCCTCGAGGATTGTATATTTATTTAAATGCAAATGCTATTATAAGAGCTTTTTCCTATAATCTAAGACGATAATATTCGCTTACAAATACTTAAGCGTATCTATTCGATAAAGTATATTATTATAATAATATATATATTCCTAGAAGATACGAAGTACTTTAAACCTTATATAAGGATATTAAAAAAGGTTTTACTAAGTAAAAGTAAGGGCTTTCTCTTGTAGTATTTCAATGCCTTATATAATAGTTAGCTAAATGCTAAAGTCTAAACTACTAAGTCTACTTTTAATAATCGAACATTCTCTAGTTTATTTGCCTCCTAAGTAGCATATTATATACTCTAGCTCCTTATCCTATAGCACTTTCCCGAAATAGATAAGCAAGCACCTTAGAAAGATATTAGTAAGCGCGCTATATAGAAACCAGGGCTATAGCCTTGATAATAGATTAAGCTTTCTATATTAGCCCTTAGAAATAGATATAGATATATACGTAAAGTATACTATAATTGCAAGGCAATAGATAGTAGTAAGATTAAAGACTACGTGCGAAGAATTCGGCTTTTAATAAAATAAGAAGTAAGGCAATAAAAGGTATAACTTATATATTAAATTATTAATAACCTTAAGTATAAAGAAACAATAATAGCTGCCCCCGAGTTAACCTTAGATCGCGAGTATAGTAGACTAGATATCTTAAATAAATATAGTAGACTAGATATCTTATATAGATATAGCCGATTATATAATAGTGCTCTTTAAGCAAACGAAGGCTGCCTTTTCTTTAACTATATATATTTAATTTTATATAATACTATACTTAAGTAGTACCTTATATTATTTGCTATTATATAAGACTTCTTTTATAGCTTCATTAGTACTACTAAGGACGATTTAGACTAACTGAACTTCTTTCGTTTGCCGCGCGATAACTATAGCATAAGTGAAAAAGACAAGGAAAGAATGCAAGACGTCGAGGATATAGAAAGATTACTTGCAAACTAGCGACTAGCTTTATTACCGCTACTTAAAGTTCCCTTGCTATTAAATCCTATAAGACTTATAGAAAACACGCATAGCGCTATTATTACTTCTAATACCCCGCCAATGCGGAATTCACGGAGCTTAGACGAATATTATAACTTTACCTAGAGGGGCCGCTTTACTAGCCCTACCACTCACCGCTTAGGACGACGAAGAGAACGCTTAAACTCGACTAGCCGATAGTTTAGACGGGATTTCCCTTATAGTGGGGATACCATCTTCCTAGAGGCTATGCAGCAGTTGCTTGCCGCAAAAAGAACCTAAGCTACTGCTATCTTATCGGAAGATATATTAATAGAAGATATAAAGATTGTCTTATAAGCTTCCCTTTTAGTAAGACTACTTATAGAGAACGCTTATACTACTATTGCCCTAAAATTAAGAAGTCTTTATAAACGTTATAATATTAGCCCGAGAGGCTGCTTTGCTAGCCCTACTACTTATCCGCACCGCTTAGGGCGCTTAAAATCTACTAATAGATAACGTAGATAGGATTTAATTAGCGCTTATAGCAAAGATTCTTATATTAAAGATATTATCTTCCTAGGTTTTATATAGTATCTACTTCTAGCAAGTTTACTTATAGAAAGCACCTAAGCTACTATTATCTTAGAAGATATATTAATAGAAGATATAGAAGTTGTCTAATAAGCTTCCCTTTTAGTAAGATAATTAGTAAATAAGCCGCGTACTGCTTTTGCATTAAGGTTAAGGAGCTTAGATAAACGCTGCAAGATTACTTAAAGGGGCTATTCTATAAGTCCTATTATTAATATATACTATTTAAAGCAACGAAAGCAACGATTAACCTTATTTTATCGCGAGAGATAATAGAGTCGAGGCTTAAGCACTTCTCTTAAAGATATAGAGATTATCTAATAGGTTCCCCCTCTATGGACTATAGCTAAACCGCTTATATAGCATAGCTATTCCGCTAATATCTCGTTAGTATCTCCGCTTCTAGCTGCCTAACTATTAGTAGCACTTATATTTAGTTAAAAGATCCGAGAAAGAACTTTCTCTATGCTTCTAGATATCTAGCTATCTATAGCGCTTATAGTTATATTTAGTAAGGAGACTATAGCCTCTGCGGTGTTTAGTTAAGAGGCTTAAAGTAGAACTATCTTAGCCCTTGCATTTGCTTAACTAGCTATAGCAACTATATCTATACTTAAGTAAAATATTCAAGATAGAACTATCTTTGCGCTTCTAGCTACTAAGCTATCTATAATACCTTTGCTTATATTTAGGCAAGAACGATTAATTAAAGATATAACTATCTTTTTATAAGATGCTTTATAATTAATTTTCTATCGCTAGATAAGAATAGCGGCAAGGTTATTTATAGTGCTCTTTTATACTAGTAAGGATCGCTTCTGCGTATATAAATCTAATTTAACTATTACTATCTTTATAGTTAACGCTTTGTAGCTTATATCTAAGGCCCTAACTATAACTTTTGCCCTTGCAAGCAACTAAGGCAAGCGAATTAAGGTAGCTACTCTTGTAACTATCCTTAAGCAAGCTTATACCTAAAAGCTTAATATAGCGCTTATAGTCTTATAGCTAGAGGCTAGGGTAGTCGTTCGCTAATTAGAAGATTTCAAAGAATTAGGCAAGGAATTGCATTATAAGGAACTTTAACTTAGTTTAAACGTTGACTAGATAGTAAAACGTAATAGCAAACCTATTTAAATTTTAATTTTAAACGGGAGTAATTAGAAGACTATAGCTAAAAATATAATATATAGCTAAATAAAGGAGAAAATAAGGTTTTATATATTAAAGGTTAAAGGTATCCGCCCTTATAACTATAAGGGGACTTATTTTAATATTAAAGATTGCTTTTGTAGTGCTTAAAAAGACTCTCCTCTAATACTTTATCTCTGCTATCTAGAATAAGCTAGTTCTGCTATTAAGATCTAAACTTTTATAGCAGCGCTTTTTATACCTGCCTTTTATCTTTGCTATAGTAGACTAGTGCCTAATAATGCTATTCCACTTAAATTGTCTACTTAAAAAGCTTGAAACACGTATTTAATATCTTAATATAGTTAAAGCCTTGGCTACCTCTTTTACTCGCTTATTAAAATTTATAACTACTTTTCTAGGGACTTCTACTAAACCCTTAAGGTGATTTTTATTAGCAGCAAGCTTTCCTAATATCACTAATTATATCTTTAATATATATTCTTTAATATCTAGCTCCTTTAAGAGCGCAAGGTTCTCTCCCGATTATTTCTTTACTTGCTATTGCAGCTTAGCCCGCTTTTAAAGGTATAATTCCTTCTTCTCTTTAAACTTATCTTAAAGGCTATTAAACTTCTTTCGAGTATAAGGCTTTACTTTTAAAGCTATCGTCGAACCCTTTAGCCTTTTACTTATATTAACTTTAATTCTTATAGATAAAGGAAGATTAGTCCGCGGGTAATAGTTTTATAACTCCGTAGATTCGGATATATAGTTTAGAAATAATTTAAGTTATAGTAAATTATAAAATTTTCGTGGCCTTATAACTTCTAATATAATATTCGAGGATAATTAAGTTAAATAAGTATAGATAATATATAGCCTAAGGCTAAGTTCTTAATATTACTAAGCAATATAAGTAGTAGAATATAGGCTTATATTAGAACCGCTTAGACATTACTTAAGGCAAAAAAGTTATAATATAGCATTAGTAGTTGCCGATTCTAAGTTTGGCTTGGAGCTAGAACCAGCCTCTCTAAACCTGCGCAGTTAGTCCCTAGTTAAGTAATATTTATAAGCGCTACTATAAGGTTTATGCCCTGCAATAGCTATTCTCTATCTCTGCACCTTATCTTTGCACCCTTATCTTTGCATCCTTATCTTTGCACCCTTTTAAGTGAGATTATATATATTGCCTAATAAGGGAAGTTAGTATTATACTGCCTCTAATAATTTTATATTATAATTTCCAGGCCGACCCGTGGAAGATTATATTTATAGAACTAATAGCATAGCTTCTAGTATAAGAGACTTAAATACTAAATAAAGTCTTTAGTTAATATACTTTACTCTTAAACTATAAAAACTTCTTAGAATCGTTATTATAGTATTAGCAAGAATCTAAATACCCGAATATATATTCGGGATTACTTTCCCTAGATCTTATAGATAACGTTTTATAATAAAGATAAATAAAAAGAGAATCCGTCTAGAAAGGGAAGACTAAAGGGCAAAGCTTGCAATTCGATCCCTTTAAAGAGAAAAAGCCAGGCCTTGCTTTTATAAGGAAATAGAAAAGAGCAAGGGTCTAGCTAAGTTAAAAGATTTTTTCTTAAGGGAGCTTACGGTATAAAAGAATATAGAATTGTCTAGTAAAGTAAATAGCAGCGATGCAAAGTGCAACTATAAGGGGATAAAGGTAAACCTTAAGAGAAAAAAACATAAGACTATTAAAGCTTTAAAGACGTTTATATAAGCGTTTATATCTATTATAATAAGAAAAGCTAGTAGCAACTAACTCTTAATATTTCGCTATTACTTTACTAATTAAAGGCATACGAGTTTTTTCCCTATAAAAATCAATATATAAACGCGCGAATGCGATATTCTATACTTAGGAATTAGACTTATTCTCTCTCTAATTTATATAATAAGTAAACCACTAGGCTAGGAGCTACTTTCCATCTTATAAGCTTTACAAAACTAGTCGGCGTTTTGTATATAATAATATAAAGACCTAAACCGGCCCTTTCCTAAAATAGCATTAGTTAAAGGTATTAAAAGGCGTATTTAATACTCGATAGATCGCTAATAACTATAATAAGCGCTTTACTTAATATTACCTTTAGTAATCTAATAAGAATAATGCCTAGATTATTCGAGAAGTTTAGGGAAGAAACAGAGCATAATCCTTAGATAATATCCACGATAAAGACTCTTTATATAGCTAAGTCTACTAAGGCAAACTAAGCATTAATTTAAGATAATATCCATGCCGCATTTTTCTTATAGCTTATACTAGCTAGGTATATTATATTTCTTAGGACTTTTACTTCTCTTAAAACTTCAAAGACTCTCGCAAGTAATACTAGTAAAAGGATTATTTAATATGCGCTTAAGAAGGGACTTCTTGCAATCGCAGTAGCCTACTGCTTTATTAGAATAGTTAGGATAAGCTAGTTATAGTATAAATAGCGGAACAATGCTATTTAGCTAGTTAGAAATATATTTTTATAAGTTTCCTAAGATTATCTTAAAATACAAAGCATTAACTAGATAATCCAAAGACCTGGGCTACTCTACTCGCTTACTAGCCTTATTACTACCCTTATCAATATCTATACCGCTTAGGGTAAGCACTAGTCTATTACTGCTAAGATTACGATTATTATAATTAGTTTATATACTAGAAATATAATTAGTTTATATACTAGAAATATAACTATGCTATATTTGATTTATAACTACTAGGTTTTAGAGAAAATGAAGATAACTCGGGATAAAGCGCTAGCTAAGCGGAATCGGACCTAGAAGTACTTTGGGTAAAGATAAAGCTTTAGTAAGTCCTTTAAGATATTATATAAAGAGGTGCTTTACTAGTTAGATTAGATTAAAGCTTAGTTTTTATTATAAATTACAATAGTAAATTAAGGAAAGACTAGCTATCTGCATATAATATTAAGTATTATATTTCGGCCCTATTTATTTCTAGTAATTCTATACTAAACTCTCACTTCGGCTAGATGCACGTGTTCTGATTAAGTGTAACGTGCACAAACTCAGATCACGCTTTCGTAGCCCTCGCGTAGTACTAGGGAATATAAAACGTAGCAAAAAAGGAGGTTTTAGAAAGGCATCGATCAGTTAGGCGAGAACCCGCTATTATACTTTACTTAGTGCCCGTGACCACCTAGCTTACTGCTTGCATACCACCCTGCTATTTAAGCGTCTTACAAATTTCCTAGAAGCTTTTAAAGATATCTCTAGCTATACTTCTAGTGTTATTGCGCCTTTAAGAGCTTTTGTAAAGGAGAGAAGTCTTAACGGTCTTAGCTAACTCGTTAAGTTAGTTCTTAATATTTCGAATTCTTCTAGATTAATATTAGTAATAAGTAGCGTGTTATTAATAAAGGTTCTAGATTAGGTCTAGGATAGCCGCTATAAGCTAAGCCTTTTTTTTTAACTAGCCTTATTATACTTAATAAAATGCTCTAGCTGCACTTCGAAAAATCTAGCTAGAATATATATTAGCGCTAAGCATGCTCGTTAATTGCAATTGCTTATCTTTTTACATTTCCTATACTCCTCGCAAACCTTTATATAGATAGCGCGGTAAGTAACTAGCCTTACCTTCCACGAATTAAGTAAAACGTTTTAAGTAAAACGCTTTATATTTAATAACATCGACGAAAAACCGAGAGGCGGCTAATAAGAAATATAAGTTATATCGCAAACCCATCTGCTGCTACTAATTATTATTAGGGCTAAGGCTATGCCCTTTAACTAATTTACTTTTTTAAAGTTAAAAAGCAACTTTAACTCTAACGATATATTCTCGCGATCTATATAGCCTTTCCACGAACTCGATTAAGTTAATATATTCCTACTTAAGACTTTGTTACTAGAAATTTAATCTAAGATATAGCAGTTTACTATACTAGCTTTTACTTTCTTTTAAATCTAAGTCGATAGCTAACTTAATATATTCTTTTAGGGTATTAGCTCTTTTATAATACTAAAGGTATACTAGAGATCCTGCGATATTGCTCTTAAGGCTTATAAACTACAACTTAGGCTTTATAGCTCTTAAGATAATCGTATGCTTTATGCTTTGCCTTTTACTTATATTTAGATTGCAAGATACTTTAATATATATACAAAAATAGGTTTTAATTTAATTAAATCTATAAAAGGTTTAAAAGGTTTAGAAGTCTAGTCCTTTTATTCCTAGGCAAAGCCTAGTATTAAAGCTTAGAAGCAGAAAGATTTGTTTATACTAAAGTACCTTTATAACTAGCTACTTAATAAAGGTAAAGAAGGTCCTTTAATCCTAAGCCTATTTTCTATATCTATATCTATAGAGAGATTAGTAAGGAAGCTATTATAAAGGATATAAGAGGCTACTATTTTATTATATAAGTCTTAGGGGGGCGTTATTAAGGAAGGATATCGCAGATAAGGGATTTAGATAAACTTGTTCCTTAAGAAGCAATAAGACGTTAGCTAGATTTTCATTTAGAGTATCTAAAGTTATTATATCGAAAGAGGGTTAAAAGGGGCCTTTTCTAGATTAGTAAAATAGGAGTAGTAACTTGAACGCGTAGGTTATATAGCCTTTTAGAAGATCGCTATACTATGCTACGCTTTTAAAACTTTTACGCCGGCTTCTAAAGTATATAAAGTAAAGTAATACTATAAAGTTATAAAAGTAACTATATAATAGCCTAACTATACTTATTTAAATTTTATTAATTATATTAGTATACTTTTATAGAAAAGGCAGCAAATCCCGTTCCGGTACCTTTATGCTTTAAAAGGACTAAAATTATATTGCTAATATAAGTTGTAGCTATCTTAAGACTAGAGGACCCCTAACTAATATTAAATAAACAAGTAGATTTACTAATGCTAAAATTCGAATATATTAGCAAGGGACGAATTTAGTAATTAAAAAAGCCTATTATAAATAGTATACTTAAGGGACTTTTACTATTATAACGGCGCGAGGAGGTTAGTAAACTAATCTTATTCGCAGGCTATCTTAT
>JAPZPB010000578.1:0-22493 GCA_037952635.1 Bryoglossum gracile | reverse complement strand
CCTTTTCTGACAGCACCTCGGCACAGCAAGCACCTTCTTCCCAATATATTCCGCCAGGTTGATATCAAATAGGTGATGATTGTTTGAATATACGCCTCCGTTATCTTCGATTTCCAAAATATTAATCTGCAGGACTTCCGGATTAGTATCGCCGGTCGGAACAAGGTGGTCGAAAGTAACTCTATAGTAATCAATCATACTATAGTGCAAGGGGGTGTCAGCGTACGCTCTTGAATGAAGGAAAAAAGACGCTGTAGGATTCGAGTATTTAATAACCATCCATGCTGAAAACATAAAACTAAGGGATGATTCTGTGTTGGGATCTCGGGGGCTGGTTTACCTACATTTCTGATCTCGCCTCCATCAACCAACCTTTGTATTCACCCCGGACTACCATATCCCCATCGATACCAGGCTGTATATCCCGGTGGTAATTGTCCGAGAAGTTAGCTCCGCTAACTTGGGGCTGCCGGGCAACGGAAATTCATGGAAATGGTCGGTAATATGGCATGATACATCTGGAAGGAGCCTCTCAAGAGCTAGCAGTGGACCTTCAATTTGGATTCGAAGCGGTTGTTCTGGGGATGGTGGATGGAAGCAGTGAGGGGGGTTTGTGATGCATAGTGGATGTAGAGCGGGAGAGCTGGTTGATCTGAGGGCGGGGGGTGGAAACAGTGAATGTTGGAACTATGAGCAGGTTGGTCAGGCATGGAATATCGGTGGAACTTGTCATTGGGCGTGCGGGGAGTGTCACAGTCGTCCAGATGGCGATTCTGTGGCTACCGTAGAGTTGATCGCAAGACTAGGATTCAAAGCTAAAGAAGAAGGATGAAGATGATTAAGGCTGTCCTTTTCCTTTCATATTCTGCGAATCTAGCTAGCGTGCAGTATTTTAGCATAAGATTGAAGGTGACAGCGTTAATTTAGACTAGGGGAAATGGAACTGAGCCAGTCCAGGTTGGAACTGAATTGTAACTGAGAGGGTGATATTTCATGGGTTGAAGTAGCGCTAATAAAATTGAACGACCGAGTTTTGTGAATTAGATTCCGGCTCGTGATTTCTGATTTTGTAACTTAAGAAGTTAAGGAAAACGACGTCGGTCCTTTTCGGTTTTAATAGTATATTTAGCTGCCAAATCGAACGCTATGTAACGATTCTGAAAATATGTTTATATTTGAAGTTAATAAAGTTGAATTAGTTTTGATTTTTATATTTCAAAAATAGCAATATGGATTACAATTATAAAATGTACCTATAGTAATAGTAATAAATTTATATTTAAGAGAAAGTTTAAAAGAATATAAAGGAAGGATTTTCATGATTGAACAAAGACTATAGTATATACTTAAAAGTTTTATTATCTTGGTCTGAAATTTATAATTTGCTTTGTCTTTCCGAGCATAAAGTCTTGTCTTCTTCACAACTGGGCCTTATTAGTCACTGGTTTGTTAGAACGCTGTTTTGATTTCCAAACAATCACACAAAGACTAGATCCAGCCCTGCTCGCTATATAAGGAGGAGCAACTTTATTCGTTGATACTTCGAAGCCATTACCAAAACCACAACTAGAGACCCACATTTCAGTTCAAACTATTCAGTCTTCTGCCAACCCAGAAAGTTCGAGACCAAAGCCAAAATGAAGTCGGCCACATCTTTCACGTTCTTGCTCCTCATCACCGGGCTGATTCTGGCCGTAACTGGCGCAGGAATAGCACGAACTAGCCCAGCCTCGCCCTCAGTAACGCAGAATGAAGTTACTCACAACCTCTCACCACTATTTCCACTCTTCCCACCCATTAAGAGGCAATATGATGAGGATGAAGGACCATCTAGCAGTACCTCAAATGCCTTTTTTCATTTCCGCCTCCATTCTCGCAAAGGAAGTTTCAAGGGAACGGGTGGTGGTTCGGGGTCTTGTGGTAAGCTGTCGAAGGGCCAGTGCTGGGGATTAGTCGGTGGGTTAATTGGGGGTTCGGTACTAGTGGGTGTTGCTTGGTATTGTTTCCGTAGCTGGCTTTGCAGATAGAGGCTATCCGACCGTCTGGGTGCAAAGAAGCAATAGCGTGAATCTCCCAAGGCAATATTCAAGCAGTCGCCTCGGACGAATAAATAGGACACTGCGGCAACTTAAGCCTCAAATAATCATAGCATTTCTCTACCAGATGGAGACAAGGTTGCAAAGTACCCCCCCAACCTCGTCTAAAGTGTATTACTTAGCAAGAAAATAACAATGGAGCTTACGCAAATCGCCAACCTCTCTATTTCAGTAATGCTTCTCCGCCTGATCTTCGTAGCACTTGCTGTCCGTGCAGCGCCAACCTCCGTACCTGCTCCACTGACTACCGATCCTGTTCAGGCACAGGGATTAGAGTTAATCCTCCTTATTCCTGTAAAATCTTACCTTAGCTCATCTGCTTCAGAGAACGAAAAACATCCTTTAGTTCCCGCTGCTATAGCCTCTGCTTTCTTACTCGTTACCCGGGAATCAGTCAATCAAGACAACAGGCAAGATGGAGTACAACCGACTAGTATAGCATTTCTTGGGGTGATTGTGGGCAGCGTCATTGCTGGACTCGTTTTGTTAGGCTTGTTTATTTTTCTTATGGTCAAGGCTACTCCACACTGATTAATAATGGTGTGAAAAGAGTTGTGGAAAGGATGGATGTAAAGCATGTTGACTTTTGTATTATTGGGCTTATAAAGATGGGAATAATAGCCGCGGATGATTGGGGTCGAAAAAAATGTTACTATGTTTGCCTTTGAATGCTATGACTGTCTCGGAAGTGAAGTGAGTAACTATCCATGAACCTTGGGAGTGAAACTGGGATTCGGATTGGTGATAGATAGCCTAGGTATGACGCATAAGGCTTTTCAAATGATTCAAATTGTCCCTAGCCTTAAAGAGCAACCTCCTCAAAATCACAGTATTTTATGAGTCCTATAAGGTTATAAAACACCCCTCTTCTTGATGCTTTTACAAACAAACCCTCTGCGACATCCCATCATTAAACATCTAGACAAGACGATTCGCAGTTAGTTCTAAAATTCAGAATACCCCGCCGGTTTCAAAATCACAGATCATGAAGCCTTCTACCTCTATAAACCTCTTACTCCCGCTCCTCTTTATCGGCTTACTCGCTACCTTGTCTAGTACTTACGCCGTAGCAATCCCCTCGTCTGTTAACCGCCCCACTGAAGCGACCTCCAAGATAATACCACGCTCTAGTCTCAGCAAAGAAGAGCCGACAGTCTTTCAGAATTTGAATCTTTTGCCTAGATTGGCTTCATTTTCAGGAATATGGAGTGAACCTGAAGGCGTAATCACAGCCCGTGATATCCGGTATGGAAAGATTGCTGGCTGGGTCTGGTGGGTTGTTGGTATTGGATTCATTGTCTTTGTTGTCTGTGCTCTTTGTCTTGCTCGAGCTAGATCGCATGCAAGACTGGTGGTTGCGGGAGTGAGACAACCAAGATCCTAGGCTGGAAGTAGGATTTACTGGAGAGGTTGAGATTCAGATAACTTCAGGTGTGTAAGTCTCTGCTAATGATGCTCTTTTCATACTGAAATGTGGTTTTTCTTAGGAGGCAACAACAAAATTGCATGAGAACGAGAGTAGGGGCTAGGGCCCTGAGAAATTGGTAGATTAAAGTACGAAGTATCACAAATGCTTTGGAAACTGGGGAGAAACCAAAGGCTGGGCCACTGGTTTGGAGGCACCTTCGGCTGTCTTCTGTGGTCAAATGAACTATTACTCTACTGCTTTGCCACAATAGTCCCTCTCGACTCAAGTGAAAGCTTGTAAATGAGACACCTATGACTCTCGTGATACTTGAATTTTATTCAGCAAATATCCCCCACACCCACCCCAGGCTATATGTCTGGATATAACGGCTTGATATAGAAAGCTATATCAAATTTTCTGCTAGGGTAGCTATATATCTTGTGGTTATAATTACCCTCCATGTCTTTACTATGAAACGGTACGGGGAGTCGGAGTTTGTCATGCTTATGGCCTGTAAGTTCTTCTCAATATTCTTTTTTCACAGAAAAGCTTAATACTTCTTCCAAGTTAACCAAGATACTTCTAATCACTGGAGACTTATTCTCCTGACATGCATCACTATGGCTGGAGGAAATCCCAAGAATAACGCATAAGGTTTCCGCTACTAGGGTGATGAGAATTACATTCACGCCTACTGGACGGCCGGGGACGTGGGTCGTTTTATTCGTTCCTCGGGTAATGAAAAGCTGTTCTCTACGCCACCTTCTCGGTCGCTGGTCTGAATGGTGAAATGTAACACCAGGGCGACAAATTCCCCCAGTATATCCAAACGTGACTTCTACCACATCTCAGCTTTTTATATCCTCGGAGTTTTCCCAGTCGATGTCCTCCACTCTCGCCGTACCGTGCGCTTCCTAAGGGCTCTATCGTCAGGTTTCAGTGGGCAGCCGCCTCCTCCTAGATTACTAGAAAGAAATTAAAGACGTCCTCTCCCGCATTAACTCCCTGGTTCTTCTCTCCACCTGGTCTTGCGGGAACACCTACCTGTACGCCGCCTCCGGCACCCTCTCCCTGGCTCCCGACGGTCAATTCCCCGCAGTCTTCAGAGGAAGCATCAGAATTGGTGTATCTCTCCACGCTGTCACTACCCCCTCCACCCCGCCTATCTCTCGTTAATGGCCGCTTCCTCTTCTTCGGTCATTGTTTTAGGCTGTATCGTCAGCCTTGCCACCCCCAGCTTTGTTCTCTCCTACACCGGCTATCTTGTCGTCGTCGTAGGCTGGTACTGGGCTCCTCATTCCCACGGGTCTCCCGGGAAAATGGCCTTCATGCCCTACAGCTCCTATCCCACCATCGGCACCAGTTGCGTAGTCATTTTCTTCTCCGGCTTCAGCATATTCAAACCCTTGATGCCTAAGGATTCATCACCAAATACTTTGATGTCACTCTCGCTGTGTTTATGTTTATGCTGTGGCGTCATGGATTGATTCAAAGAATAATGAATGGTATCAAGAAAGTGAAAAAGTATTGCCTGACCATGCTCATCTCTTGTTTTCAGAGTGTCAATATTTTTATTGAAACATATACGAAAATAGGGCCGTTATTAAACTTCTGGTAATAGCCGGCTGTGAATTATTCAAAACTCAAGCTAGCAATCACCGCAATCACAGCACCCGCAATCACACCCACCGCAGTCACCACAGCCGCCACAACCACCATCGTCACCATCAATAAATATACACCATGTATTGCTCCCACTGCTGTTATTCCTACCACAACCACAACCACAAGCTCGTTCTCGCGGCCGGCATGTTCCACATTTGCAGCAACAACCGTAAGTTGCCAGGGCTATCAAAACCACCATCCCAACAACTACCCCAATGATGATCTTCACCGAGGATTTCATACCTCTAGTAGTCACTGAGGTACTAGTAGAAACGAGGTCAACACTCGCTTGTGGTGACCTCTCATATTCCACCAGGGAGCTTCGGTATTGCGGTGCTAGGCCCTGTTCCCTTGGAATGAAAATCGCAGTAGCTGACTTTTCCCCGCCCTCGAGTGTGGTCAAGGAAGTTGGGGCAGCTTGGGCATGTGTCACCAGGAGTGCGATGCCAAGTAATGTTAGATTCAGTACAGAGAGTATAGTGGGTGTGCTACTGAGAAGCTTCATGATGTACTTGAGACCTGAGTCTTTAGGAAAGTTAGACGAGGTTGTTTGGAGGTGGGATTTTGTTTGCAATAGTTCGCTGGCTGTTGAGGAGGTGCTTCCAGTTATTCTTCTATAACTTGCGTTAAATTTTCAAAGGGTGGGACAGGTCTAGCTATATGCGGTTGGGGGTTGAAAGAGGTCCACATCCAGACATTAGGTGACCTTTCAAGACCTTGGAGTTTGTGGTGAGGACCTTGTTAGGCTTGTTAGGAAAAAGTGAATCGCGTACTTCATCAAAGCTCGTGCAGATTTCGTGTATACACTTTTGCAAGGTACAGGTAAAGAGTTTCCCGACATCCATGTCTAAAGGTCTAAATTATTGACAGGGCTAATTCTGCTTTGCCTCGAAATGAGGTAGAACAGGCCAATCACCATGGCTTTGTTTTGGAACAACCAAGCCAATCACAGGTACAATGGCTGGTGCAATGACTGGTCTTAGGAGGGTAATAATAGCCTTTGTGTGATTCAAGGGGCGAACAATTCCAGTACAAAACTGCCTGGACGATCTTTCCTTCACTTACACTCTATATAAGTCTAGTGTAGAAACTTCTCCGTGCCTTTCTCAATAAGATCTACAACATACAACAGCCATCAGAACGAGAAGCATCATACTAAATCAACTAAAAACAGTCAAAATTGGTTACCATGAGAACCTTCATCCTTTTCGTTTTCGTCATCAATATCGCTCTTGCCACTGCTGCTCCTCGAGCCAGTTTGATCCCCGAAATCCCGAGTACCACCACCTCACTGGCAGCACTATCTACTCATACCTGCCAGGATAATCACTCTTCCTGCTTCAACGGAACTTCTAATGGTGCCGACAACCACCATAGTGCCAGCAAGAACCAATACAACACTCCGGGCATGACTACCTTGACAACTTCCACCACTATAGCCTACCCTACGGGAGCTGGAACCAAGCTCAAGGACACTGAGCACTCTTCAGAAAAGGAGCAGGCTGCTCCAGCCGATAATAACAAGTCGGGACTTGCCGTCGGAGCTATCGTAGGTCTCGCCCTGGGAGGTGCTGTCATTCTCATAGTAATTATCGGCTGTTTGTGTGACGTGAAATGGCGCTGAGGAAGGACCTCGATCTGAGGTGAGGGAACCCGACAGTGATAGCCACCTTGTTTGGGTATGGTTCGGGTTAGGTGGGTGATAGTCTTTCGATCCGCCAATAAGTTACTAGATTTTATTCCCATACATTTTCCTCTCGAGCTGCTTCCCTGTGACTCTCTATAACTTGGGATTTGAACAGTGTCTACTCTTATAATCGAGGCTGTCTTTATTTTGAAATCCTGGAACACCACCAAACCGGAAAACTAACATTCTGAGCGACCAAGCCAGATAACAAAGTAGTCGCAAGTAATAACTATATCTCTCTTGTTCATGAGTATTGCTCTCTAGGCATTTTCAATCAAAACCTTGTTGAATTCCAAGAAGGTCTCAAACACAGGCTTGCTCCGATGCTCATTCGAGTTAACGACAGTTCAATGTTCAAAACAAGACTTGTAATCGAGACTAGGTGAATATTCAAGTTGAAAATAAAGTCCGGTGTTAGGAGGCAAAGACGTATTGTATTCTTTTGCTTCATCGTTTTTCCAACGTCCCCAATACGTCTTTCCACTCCAGGAGGGAAACCTAATGGGCTTCGCAACCTACTTTTCACGGGCCATGGCTGGCCAAGCGGCGGAAGCTACCCTTAGCTTGGCAGACTCACCAATTATGGGCATCTGCTAGCTCCGGTAGATGACGAGCTCTTGAAGTCCCCCGGCTCTCGAAGAATCGACACTAGTTGCGGATTATTATCAGGAATCAGATAATGCACAATCAGGAGTTCTGGATATTAAAAGTACGATAGCATTTCTATCTCCCTGTCCCTTCCCTAGCGCTGGACATGTGTTTTAACAAGGAGACGTCCATAGAGGCTGAAAGCCTCACAACACTATAGCACATTCTAAGTTGTGGTCGGCAATACTACAGTTTAAGAGAAAAATAAGTCCCATGGAAACTGTAAGAGAATGAGACGATACTCAAGATGGAAGAGGAGGGTTGCTCATGGGAAGGGATTCATGCTGCTCTCCCGCACCGAGGGGCGACTCAGGGGCTGTGCGCTCGCTGACGAGTGGATTTATGCATTTTCTCTGTGCTGAATCACGATGGAGTTATGTTGAGCTCTCTCTGCGTGTGTATGACTACCCAGTCTATTCGGCGGATCCGTACATCCTATAGACATCAATATTACACTCATTTTGCTATCTTGATCGTTGCCAGCGAATTCTCTCATTCAACAACATATTGATTGACCTTCTATTATATTGAAAATTCTAACTTCATGAACTTGACTTCGTCTATGCCATCTGGCTGTTGGCCACCATCCTCCCGTCCAAGTATTCCCACTCTTCTTCATCAAGTTTGTCCATGGGCAATTGTTGGAATAAGGCAGAATATCGAAAGGGGAGGGCAAGGCGATCAGTTATCCGTACAAACTGAATCAACACCAAGCCCCTTCATCCTCCTCTCAGCCCAAGCTCCCAGATCACCGAAGTATTCCTCCGGATTGTCACCTCGCCAATCTCTCAACGCATACCAAAGGTGGCGTGCGTCTTTCCCTGCCTGGATTGCATGTTCGTAATCGGGTGCTTGATTAAAAAGAGTCTACAAGGAGACTGTTAGTTAGTTCTCTGCCTACCTACTAAGAAAAGCGACGCGTGAACAAAGAACGTACCATGATATATTGCTTTGCCCATGTTATATACTCGGCATAGTCCTCCGGAGTTGCGTCGTTAGGCACTCGAATATATAACGGGCCGGCATTCTCATCTATCCCTAGGTCAACCCATACAGCTATTAACAGGTCGGATAAGATAGCCGGCATAATGCACCCAGTCTCCTAGTCATAGAGGGACGTTATACGAGGTTAACCGTTTATATCCATTCTAATCGACATATTATAAATGCCGAAATCGCTATGCTCGAGAACGAGACGATAGAGCGAGGAGTGATTAGTATCTATAGGCATAATGTATAAGATAAGGTGCAAGAGAGATTGCTTAGCTGCCGCAGCAATAGGGCCGATAGTGTTATTATCAGACTCCCACCCAATCATATCGCCTATATTCCTAATTGTCGCTTTAATCTTGGATATAAAGAGAGCAACGCAAAATTCGCGTGTCGGAGCAACCGGAATAGGGAGCGATTTAGGCTGCTATTCAAAGAGGCGTTCACGGAGCCAAGTAGCGGCGAAGTCGAGCTAGAGATTAAAGTTGAATAATAATGCACGGATACGGGCTGACTAAGCAAGGAGATAGGCCTAGAAAGAAGATTTAAAAAGTTAAATTGAATTAAGCAGGATAGATTGCTAACGTAGGCGCATACCCTTTGTTCTAGGCTAAGATGCCGCTATACATTATTCTCCCCTTCTGCTATTTTAAACAAGAACAAGTAACGGCTAGCAATATCCTGAGGGAGATTAAGTCTAGGACTAATATGCTGTACTAGGATACGGTAGTAAAGCAGGTGGGAGACTAATATATTAAGCTCTGAGCGTAAAAGCTCGTATACTGCTACCTCGAACTTGACGTCGGGAACTTGTCTATGAATTGGGAACCCGTCAAAGTTAGGCATATTAACATCACCACGCGATATACGCGCCACAATGTCTGGCTGATTCGATAGCTTGAGGTGGAGACCCTAGGCGCCACCCAACCTCGATATTAGTATAGAATCGAATAATAAAGACTTTAAATAGGAAGGAACTTACATAGTTGTTCGAGCCCCTAGAGATGATCGGGATGTCAATCATATGGGTACCGAGATTCTCTTCAATTTCTCGAATAAGGATGTTTATATCCCAAAGTCGGTTAAAGGGGCTATTACCACTGCGAGCCAAGGTGAGCAGCTGTTTGCCGTCGAAATCGTTACCATCTGGCATCTTAGGCCAATTATCACGGACATACTCAGGCCAATCATCTTGGTCACATATCTTCAAGAGTAGAGGTCTGAGAAATATGATGGATCTTTGAATGATAGTTATGAGGTGTTATGTATCAAGCAAGGTGAAAGTGTGGGAGAGTCTTGGTTGTTTTGGGTGTTGTAGTTTGCCGGGCAGTGCAAGGCTGACTATATATATAGCAAGTACAAGGCTGACTCAATACAGGGTAGTGCCTGGCGGTGAAACTAACAAAGGATTTTTATATAGCTTGACGCTAACACTTAGCGGTGCGGGCCGCAGTGGGGAAACGCCTTCTTAGGCGATAGGAGAATTGAGCTTAGCAATTTTAGGTAAAGAGGGAAGGAAAGTTTCTTCCAGTTAATTATATACAGGATTCTGCTAACACTAGCTATCTAGCTTAATTGTTACAGGTAGCCGTATTCGCAGGGAATAGCGGTATAGAGACAACACAACCTGATAGTGTAGAAGAAGGTTGTTAATTATCTCCTATGAAAACCTTCTCTTGACATAACTAGGCCGCGACCTAGCAAAATCGTAGTTGAATACATTATAAAAATACGGAAAGGAGAAAGGAACAAGGGAGATTCAAAGTTTTCTGCGGGAAAGCGCAGGTGAGTAGCAGGTGCTTGTGTCGACAAATATAACGGGACACTTGCAGTAAACGTTAGTAGCAACTCGAACGCTTCGAGAGTTTGCAGGCTCGGCGTACTCTACTTTAAAGGCTTTAACGTTTGCTTATGGTTCGACTTATATACCCTAGACTTAGACTATAGCTGTCTCTGTTGTCGCTAGGCACTACACAGCTCGCATAACTGATATTTATCTGGGACCAAGCGTCTTTGGCGAAGGTGTCGATGCCGAATAGACTATCGTACGTATTCGAAGCGAGAACGGAAAGGAAATCTAAGTGGGGGACAGGCGTAGGGGCGGGTGTAGCGGTCCTTGCGAGGGAGTCGGGGGGATCCAGGTGGATCCAGATACAAGGATACAAGTACAAAGTGCCAAAGAAATACGATATATACAGAAGAGATAATACCGAACTCTATCAGAGCACCCTGCTACCGGAGACTATCCAGGTCGTCGGAAAGACCTTGTTCCTAGGAAATGATGTCCTTAACGGATTGGCTATGTATCGAGTGCGTGGTGTCTTTGAACTTGATGATGGTCTCGTTGACGCCAACAGCATCCTGGTGTTGCTGAAGGCAGAGGCGGATGAGACGGTGGATAGGGCCATTGGTAGTATCGTCGATGGGCGGGGCCGGTATAATCGTCCGAGAGGTTCGCGTTGCAGATATGGTGAGCATGGATAAGTATAGGCCTGGCGGGGGATATTCGCTCCCTCAAGAGATCTGGTAACGGGCGTGGTCGATAAAGCGATTATAGTAAGTAGAGCAAAATTCCCGTTTTCAACGCCGTATTCATATGCTTGCTTGCACGTTTAAACGCCTTCCCTCTATTTGTCGGAAATTACTCCAATGCAACATATTATTTGTGTATAAATGCTCCAAAACATGCTAGCAATTGCGTTACCTGCTAAGTAGCCTGTTTATGAAACATATTTGACACTGCATGTTACAACGAAATAGCGAGTCTTCAAGCAAGTACTATTCAGATTCACATTTTACGACTAACAATCCTGGTGCTATTCATCTAGACCTCAGTTCAATCAGGAAGGTGTCTTTAGGCTGAGCGGGGCAAGGTTCGTCCTTCGACATGCAGCCTTAGCCAGCGCTCTTAGTTGCATCCCGTTTTCCGAAGGTATAGTGAGCAGCTAAGACCTTGCTTTTTCACGTTCATCAAGTTACGACTCGGAAATTGCGATCTCAGACACTTGCTCACCATGAGGGCCTAGTGATTTGCGGCTCTCTAGACACAGGGAAGGATTGCAACGAGAAGTGTGCAGAAATGTCGATGGCAGTGGAAAGAAGTGTAAAGGTGAGTTGAGAGCGATGGAGAGAATAGGATGTTGGTAACACAGTGCTGCGGGCTGTGGGCAGGAGGTTGGGCATCACATCAGATCATTCAACTGACCTGGCCGGCTCAATGCATATAGTACGAAGCGTACTGTCCTGTCCTGTTATGTACATATCGACGCCCGAGAGAAGAGCGGCGCCAACGGCGCCAACAGCACCAATCAAAGCACTGGCATTGGCAGCCATCGCACGGGGTGTGCTGCACTGTCTTATTTTCAGCGGTATCCACTCGATGCAGAAGGGAGAACATAGTGGAGGGGGATGTAAGCGTAGTATTGTTCTACCAGAATGCTTTATATAGCCGTCGGATACTAGGTACCTCGTACCCGAACCGAACAGGCAGTCTCGTCTCAATGCTACGCCTCGGGCTGGGCCAGACGCACAAAAGAACTGTCTAGTCCGAATGTGGGCTAACCCTTCTCGGGAGTCTGCGTCCGGGCCGATCCCGAACAGCCGCACGCACCTCACACCCCGCCGGAAACTGCGTGCTGCGCTTGTAAGGTCGGTCACCAAAGCAAGCAAATGTATGTTGATCTTGAGTTATGGTACGTAGACTGGAAAGTAGTAAACTACACTGTGTTCTGTTGTCTGAGCGCCATGCACTAATTGGGAATGGTTCCAGGCTGGTCGTGATCTGCCCGTGCAACAGAGGTCCTTTCGCCCCCTCGCCACAGGCTTCCTCTCCCAGCGCTTTAAGAGCCTCACACCCAAAACCCCAGACACAATCAACGGCGACACCTGGGGACCATTCGGCCTCACCTTGCTCCACGAACCCCCCGAGCCCTTGATCGACTTCGTCTTTGTGCATGGCCTTGGCGGCGGGTCGAGGAAAACATGGAGCAAGACATCCAGTATTGCGCACTACTGGCCCAAAGAATGGCTGCCCACGGAGCCACGTTTCAAGAATGTACGGATTCACACCTTTGGATACAACGCAAATTGGCGTGAGAGAGGCACTAGCATTCTGACAATTCACGACTTTGGCCAGTCTCTCCTTGCCGACATACAAACCGCTCCCACATTTGGAGACAAGGACACTCCTATTGTGTTGGTCGGCCATAGCATGGGAGGGCTGGTCATCAAGAAGGTGCTTCTCCTTGCAAAGCACGACCCAAGCTACAGCAAAATTGCTGCTCGAATCCACAGCTTGTTCTTCCTCGCCACCCCACACAGAGGAGCCGATCTGGCAACCTTTCTTGGGAAAGTACTCAGACTTGACATAGGCCATGGGTCCAAAACCTATCTGGAAAGTCTAGGACCCTACTCTGAAGCAATTCAAACGATCAATGACCAATTTCGCCATGTGTATCAAGGAGTCCAGCTGTGGTCTTTCTTTGAGACTACGCCGACGCTACTAGGCTTGATCGTAGACAAGAGGTCTGCGATTCTTGAACTTCCTGGGGAAAAAATCAATCACCTCAATGCCGATCACTCGCATGTATGTAAATTTGAAGATCCTTCCGACAGTAACTATTGCCGGCTTCGTGATGCTTTTGTCTCCACAATCAGTTCTATTGAAAGAACAGGTCTCTCTTCACGAACCCAGGAGCGTGGAAGTCAGATGAAGACATTGTCACTTTACCTTGGAGTTATGGAGAACCCATCAACGGAATATGCGAACATGGTTGAGCGCCGAGCTAAGAGGTCTTGCTCTTGGTTGACGGATACACCTACATTCCATCAATGGCTGGAAGGTGTGCACCACTCGCCAAAATACTATTGGTTAAGTGGAGAGCCAGCATCCGGCAAATCAACCTTGGCTGGCCATGTTATCCAGCACCTTGAGGAGTCTAACAGAGACTGCTCTTACTTCTTTTTCAAGGACAAGAATATCGGAAATTCTTCTGTGGCAGAGCTTCTTTGCTCCCTAGTATGGCAAATGGCGTCCTCCAACGCCATGGTTCGCGAGATGCTTCTTGGTATGTGCAACAGTGGAGTCCCAATTGACAAAAAAGACGAACGTTCTATCTGGCGCACCGTCTTTGCAGCACGCATTCTCCGCATGAAACTGTATCAGCCTCAATACTGGGTTATTGATGCCCTTGATGAATGTGCCAATTACGATGTCCTATTTCCCCTTCTCGCCAAGATCGAAGAGCAATTCCCACTCCGAATTTTTCTAACAAGTCGGCCTTCTTTGGTCGTCGAGCGGCTTTTTTCCCGCGAAGAAATCTCCAAAGTTACGAACGTAATAACTTTAGAGGTGTCTTTGGCAGACATCAAGTTCTTCTTAGAGGAACATGCGTCGTACTTTCTCGCTGAAAGTGGAGAGGAGCGGCAAGAACTGGTGCGCACCATTCTCAATAAGTCAAATGGCAACTTTCTTTGGACGAGTCTTGTCGTCAAGAAGATTGTGAACGCTGTCAGCAAAGAACAAGTTCACTCCATTCTCAACTCAGTCCCGAAGGAAATAAATGACCTCTACAGCCACATCTTCCGTACTGTGATGGCTACCCCAGAGAATGCACGGATTGCAAAGGCCATTTTGAGGTGGACACTTTGTGCTATGCGGCCTCTGCGAATTGAAGAGCTGAAGGAGGCTATACGATTGGATATTGGGGAGACTTTGCATCAGCTTGAGAAGACGGCCGCTTCAATCTGCGGAAGTTTAGTCTACGTCGATACCGAATCTCGAGTTCAAGCCGCGCATCAGACAGTACTGGAATTCGTATTCCGAGAGGGAGATGACATTGAGTTTGCCATGGTAAAAGCTAGGGAACATGCCCGAATCACGGAAGTTTGTTTGGGGTACCTTTCGAGCGAGGAAATGAAGCCACCAAGGTTCAGAAGAGCAAGTTCTTCAAGTTTTCACGGAGTAAAGAGATCTGCCTTTGCCGCCTATGCTTCTGTCTATTTCTCTGACCATATTGCTCGAGCTTCGTCATCGAATGATGCTCAATTAACCATTTTGAACGATTTTCTCATGAGCAATTCTTTTAGTTGGATTGAAGCCATTGCTATGACGCAAGACTTGACTCCATTGACACAAACAGCAAAGAACGTCAAAATCTACTTGGAAAGACGGGCTAAACATGAATCCCTACTGGGTCTCAAAGTTCAGAATGTTACAGCATGGGCCAGCGATCTCATCCATCTTGTTGCACAATTTGGGAAACCTCTTATCGCCTGCCCTCGAGCCATATTCAATCTCATACCAGCTGTTTGTCCGCGCCGATCAATAATCTTCAGGACTTTTAAGAGTCGTCCAAGAGACTTGCAAGTTACTGGTCTCTCGCAAGACCAATGGGATGCCAGGCTCTGTTGTATAGTTGTTCCAGGTACGCAAACGTTGTCAATTGCTTCTCGGGACAATAAATTCGCACTCGGATTGTCGAACGGTACAATTCATATATATCATGAAACAACCTTTCAAGAGGAGACGCAACTTGACCATGGGGAGCCTGTTCGGCGGCTATGCTTTGCAACCATAGACAGCTACCTCGCTTCTGCTGGCAGGAGAAAGATCAACTTTTGGGACGCTTCAGTTACGCAGTTGCTATGGTCAGTTCCTATGCGCGATGAGATTATTGCCATGGACTTCAGTGAGGACGACAGAATTTTGTACGCTGCTACTAAAGCTAACTATGCCGTTCTGTGGGATGTCGATACAGGACAGGAGCTCAGAAGATTCAAGTTTTGCGACTGGGATGAAGAAGAAAGGAGTGAGCATCGTTACCGACGTCCGCCAATCCATGCCGACTTTTCCGTCGGGTTGAGTTTGCTAGGGGTTGCCTATCGACAAAGGCCAGTCAGTTTCTGGGACTTGGAAGAACACGAATTTCAAGGACAGTTCCATCGATCCCACACCGTGTACCCGGAGCCATTCATCCATGACTTTATATTCAACCCCAACCCCGAGATCAATCTTGCTGCTGTGACTTACCAGGATGGCGTTACGACCGTTTTTGACCCTGAAATTCAAAAAGCACAAGCGATCGCTGATAGTGATGCCTCGATTCTTGCTGCCTCGCCAGACGGCGCCGTGCTAGCCACAGGGAGTGGGAATGGCATCATCAATTTGTATGATTTTGAGACGATGAAGTTACTGGACCAGATCTTCTTGCATGAAGAAGCTATCCGGAGTATCGTGTTCAATAGCAGTGGCACGCGATTTTTCGACATCAGAGGCGACTATTGCAACGTCTGGGAGCCATCAACCCTGGTTCGGGGCAATCGCTTTGGGGATGATATTTCGAGTATCAATCTCAGCGAAAAGCTTCCAGAAACCCCCGAGTTTAGTATTACGGCTATGTACGACGAGGATTTGGCCATTATTTCAGTGGCAGCTCACCATGGGAGCGAATTTGTGTTTTGCGGGCGCGAGAATGGATCGGTAGCTGCTTACTCAACCAAGACTGGCATAGTAGCCCAGGAAATGTTCTGCGATAATCGCAAGGTTGCTATTGACTTCCTGGTTTGGAACCAGGGTGAGAATCTTCTCGCGAGTGCAGATCGATCAGGACGCTTCGTTGTTCGAAGGGTAATACAAGATTCAACCTGGCAGTTCCAAATTAGCAACCCCATATTGGATCGAAATCCTTCTTGCGCTCTCCGTCAGATACTGCTCAGCCCTGACGGCAAGCGATTTTTGGTGTCCACAGCCGAGTCCGATGTTCTCTGGAACTTGAGTACCGCCTCCGTTGTTGAGGAGCACCTGGTAACAGAGCCTCGTACATCATGGAGATGGGTGAGCCACCCTGAATTGAAGAAACTGTTTCTTTTCATGGGGACCTATATTGAAACTTATGATTGGGCCACTTTTGCCTTATTGTTCAACAAGACAGCAGCGATACTAGTACCAACACGGCGCTTGTCGCGAATGTCGTGTTTCCCGAACAATCTCACAACCTTTGTCTCGTACTTTCCAAAGCACCAACATCTGGATCCTTTCCATCAATTTGGTTATGGCCATCGAAAGTATTTACTATGAACAATCAACATTTGCCAGCACCAGTATGCCACGATCATATCGCCAAAGAACTTAAAGTCGTTATTGGCGTTTATAAATCCTGGCTCGTCTTTCTTAAGCATAGCGGATGGGTATGCTCTATCAATATCAACACCGCGATAACCGACAAATTTTACCTGAAACATTTCTTTGTACCAATACCATGGCATAGCACTATTGAGAGTACCTCGGTGACAATTACTCCACGGGGGAGCATTATCATTGCAATTAAGCATGAAATTGCTGTATTTGATAATGGCCTCGATTTCAAAGAAAAGTTACCAGTCTCAGTTTAAATAGCATTTATAAACGAGCAATTGGTTGTATACGAGCAATTTCCAACTGATAGAGGGGAAGCCTTTTAATTATATAAGCACGTTAATACGGCATGGAAACTTAAAAACGGGAAATGCTTGTATACCTCGGAGTCTTGCAATCAAATCAATCAGGCTTGATCAAGAAGAACCTGCAGTAGAATCCGCAGTCCCTTCTTAAACTAGCTCTTTGTCCGTAATTGCTATTCGAATGCTGATTCTAATGCACAGCTTATTTAAATTTGGCTGCTCCAGAGTAGAAGTAAGTGGGCGGAGGCTACGAGTATTTAAACAGCTTGGAAAGCAATCTCAACACGTGATTACTGCTGATTCCTCTACGAAAAGAAATTTAGATTCTTGCTTTACTCAAATAACTAAAGGAACGAATACGTTAATTCGTTAAAAATCCTTATATAGCATAAAACCTTTTTCAAATTCAGCCTAATTTGCCCCTTACAGTTTATTTAACCTTATATAACCTAGTTATAAACCCGCCTCCTTACTTATATATATATATTAAGCAATATCTCCTTTTTTCCCCCAATAATTCATTGTCCCTATAGAGTAAATGTTCTATACTTATTAATATTCAATTCAACTTACTTTCTTATTATTAACTAGATATTCTTTTAATTATATAATATAATAACCTTTACATAGAATTATTAGTAGGACTTCTTCTTCACTCAAAATGCAGTAATATTATAGTTATAAAGAAACCATGTATTTACACTATTCCCCGAATTAAATTTTCGAAAGGAAATCTATAGCATTATGGCATTCGTCTTACAAATTATTATTTAATAATCGATAAAGAATTTGCTGATAAAAGTCGCGCCCGAGACGGTAGACCCTTTCTTGGGGCTTTCTTGGATATTCGTAACACGAACTCGGATAATCATTCTGCGTGGGCTGCTTACCATTTCTTCGGCTTACGAATGGGAGGTAGGGCAAGGAAGTTGGACCAGAGGATGCACCTGCCTGTAGACCGGTTATATATTCGGTTGTTGGCGTCCAGCCAACTACACAGCCCCGCAGCTAGAGGCTCTTCCCGCTTTGCCACATGCCGGTGAGAACTTCCAAGAGGTAAGTGTGCTCCCGCTTCTCTACTTGAATAATGCGCTTTGCCCTTCTTTATGCTCGAGACTTTGAGGCAAGAAAGTTATTCAACCCAGGTGAGAGTAACTCATTCAACTGAGAGGAGGGCTTATTGTTTGTGAAGCTTGATCCATTGTAATGAACACCCTCGTATCTCAAAATTTGAAGTTATTCCTGTACTTATAGTGTCCCGGTCGTTTCTCCTCTACACTCAGGACAAGTCTTGATCAGGGTCATCGTCTTGCCAATCATAGGCCCTGTCTCGCTGTGCTGGGGCACAAGATATTCCAGCAGTGTGCATCTTTTAACCTCTTTCAACCTTGTTCGATCCTCACCATTCGCCTCGTGGCGATCAGCACATGCAAACTCTCCCAACACCGACGTCATATATTTATAACCCTTATAAATCTATGTGCATAGCTAGCAGAGTAGACAAGATAATAATATTATATAAACTAATAATATAGCAAAGGTTACTTATTATATATTATACTTGAAAAGAGTAATAAAGGATACTTAAAGAAGAAAAGAGAAATTAGTTAATATTAGATAAAAAGGGTATAAAGAGTTTATTTAAAACTTTATTATTAACTTTATAAATTAAAAGATAAGAGTTTCTATAAAATATAATATATTATTTTAAAAAGAAAAGCTAAGTATATAAAACTTTATATTTTATATAAATAGCTTAAAAGAAGGCTTTAGTTGTGGTAGCAATAAGCGTTTGCGTAATACCTTATTTATTAAACTAAAAAGCGATATTTAAAACCAATTAAACTAATAGAGTAATATACTTAAAGATTAAACTTTTTTAATTATAATAACAATTAAAATCGAAAACTATATATTTAAGTAAATTATTTAAGTATTTATTAAAGCTTTAAAATTAGACTGACTAGACTAGACCGAAATTCGAGACCAGACCGGACCAGACCGGTTTTTGGTCTGCAAAATCATAAAATAGTTTGCAAAAAATTATTTCGGTCTATAAAAAAAGGTTCGGTCTAGTCCGGTTTAATTCAATCTAGTTTTTAGTCTGCATTTTTATAAAACGGTTTGCAGAAAATTATTTTAGGCTAGCCTATTTAGTTTAGTCTAGTTTTCGGTCTGCATTTTTATAAAATAGTCTGCAAAAAGAGGTTTAGTCTAGTTTAGTCTAGTTTAGTCTTGTTTTGGTTTAGGCTAGCCTAATATATTTAGTCTTTTTTAATAAATTTAAAAGATTTTAATAATTAATATTAAAAGAGTAATAGTTAATAGTAATAGTAATATAGTTATAAACTTAAATAAAGCTTTAATATTTATATTAAAGCTAATTTTAATTTAACCGAGCCCAAATAGGCTAGCCTATTTAGTCTAGTCTAGTTTTTGGTCCGCAAATTTTATTTATTTTTAGGCTAGTCTATTTAGTCTAGTTTAGTTTTAGTTCGGTCTAGTTTTTAGTCCGCAATTTTATTTATTTTTAGGCTCCCTAGAGCTCGCTAGTGCTATTTATAAAGAAACCCGACGGTTTATTGCGCTTTTATATCAACTTCTGCAAGCTTAACTAAATTACTTAAAAGGACTAGTACCCGCTCCCTCTTATTAATAAAACCCTAGCACGCTTAAATAAGGCTAAGGTATATACTAAGCTCGATATCCGCTAGGCATTTTATAGGATCCGGATATACCCCGATTTTAAAGAGCTTATAACGTTTTATACGCGCTATAGATTATATAAATGCAAGTTTCTACCTTTTAGACTTATAAATAGCCCGGCTACTTATTAATAGTATATAAATAATATCTTACTTAATTACCTTAATATCTTCTATACTACTTATTTAGATAATATCCTAATTTACTTAAAGAACCCTCTAGAATATAAGGCGCATATTAAGAAGGTTCTTGATCGGTTATAAGCTATTAGCCTTTAGGCCGATATTAAGAAATGCAAGTTTAATATAACTTATATTAAATACCTAGGATTTATTGTCTTTACCGAAAGTCTTAAAGTTAATCTAAAGAAGGTAGCAATTATCTAAGAATAGCTTCCTTTGCGCTTAGTAAAGGGTATCTAATCGTTTATTAAGTTCTATAACTTTTACTAGCGCTTTATACTTAACTTTAAAAGAATCGCTAAGCCTCTAATTAAGCTTATGCACTTAAGTATAGACTTTAAATTCGATAAGAGCTATCTTTAAGCATTTAAAGAGCTTAAGCAATGCTTAATTAAAGCTTTAATCTTAGCTTACTATAATCTTACTTAATAATCACGCCTTGAGATAGATGCAAGCGATAGCATAATAGCTAGCGTGCTCTCTTAGCTTAGATTAGACTAATTTTAGCACCTTATAGCCTTCTTCTTAAAGACTATAATACTAGCTAAGTTAAACTATAAGATTTATAATAAGGAAATGCTAGCGATTATCTAATTACTTAAATAATAGTAAGCTAAGCTTTAAAGAAGCCTTTATAAAGTTAAAGTATATATTAATTATAAAGCCTTAGAGTACTTTATAAGCTCGAAGAACCTTACGGCCCGCTAGGCCCGATAAAGTAAGCTACTAGCTAGCTTCTTTATATAAGTTATATATAGCTTAAGTCGAAAAAATAAGTTAGCTAATGCTCTTTCCCGCCGCGAATAAAACCTTAATCCTTAAATATAGCTTAAAGAGCAGCTCCGATATTAACCTTTATTTATATAAGATTAAATCTTACTAAAAGTTATTAAAGACTTATAACTTAAACTTGCGTTTATAAAGCTAGCTACTTTAATTAACTAGCTTATCCGTTAGAATAAGGAGTATATCTTACTAAAACTGCTTAAGATTAAAGCTAAAGTAAAAGAGGGTAATAAGTATATTATTAAGGATAAACTATTGCTTTATAATACTTAGCTAGTAATCCTAGATATAGAAAAGCTATAATAGAAGCTTATATATAAGGCTTATGCCCAAATCTCCTTAGCTTACTTATTAGCTAGAAAGATAAAATAGCTACTTATTCCCCGCTATTATTAGCATAGCTTAATAGCTAATATAAAACGCTATATCCGCAACTACTATACTTATAAAGAAGCTCGCCACGCTTAAGACAAGGCGCCTAGCCTTTATTATGCTCTTTTAGTGCTAGAATACCCTTAGTAGCATATTTATATTAATTTTAAGAGCTTTTTACTTAATAAAGATAAATATAATAATATCTATATCTTTATTAATTAGTTAAGTAAAGCTGCGATATTTATACTTTACTATAAGATAGTAACTACTAAGCAACTCGCAAAGCTTTATTATACCTTTGCATACTATTATTATAATCTTCTAAACTCTATAGTCTTAGACTAAGGACTATAGTTTATATTAAACTTCTAGAACGCGCTATATATAATCCTAGGCATTAAAGTTAAGCTTTTTACTACTAATAGCCTATAAACTAATAAGTAAATAGAGAACTTAAACTAATATATTAACTAGCGCTTATAACTATTTATTAACTACTATTAAACTAACTAGTCTTAGATGCTCTTAGCACTAGATAATACTTAGCTTATGCTTCTATATAGTTTAATTAGCACTTCTTTATTCCTGCTTTTATAAGGCTATTCGCCCCGCTGCTCCTTCGATTAGAAAGCTTTAAAAGCGCTTACTATAGCGCGCGAGAAGCTCTCCTTCTAAGAAGCAATATAATATACAAAGCAATTAAAAGATAGCTAGAAAGTTATATAAGATATTATAGTAAAAGCGCAAGAATTAAAGACTAAGCAAGAAAATAAGCACTATTATAAGCCCGATTTCGATATTAGAGATAATATCTAGCTAATTATAAAGTATTTAGCTAATAATTATCTAAGCTAGAAACTATCTAAGTAATAAGTTAGCTTATTTAAGATCCTTAAGCGCAAAGGGCTATTATATCGCTTAAAGCTTTTAGAGCATATAAATATTTACTTAGTAATCTATGCGCGCTTCTTATATAAAGATGCTAATAACTTATTACTAAGATAAGTAAACTTACTATTAGAACTTATTATAATTTTAAAAGATAAAGAGTAAAAAGTAAAGCGTATAAAAGCGGTTTGCAAGCGCCGCGGCAAGCTAGAATATAGGGTAAAATAGCTTAAAGCAAATAAAGACCTAGAGTATTACCTTGCTAAAGATCTTAAGTATAGTCCTTATATGCTCTATAATTTCTATATAGATTATCCTAATCTAGAGGGACTACTAAAGAGCTTGCTAGCGTGGCTTATAGCTTAAGAAAAGGGCATAAATAACTATAATAAGCTTAATAGGAACGATAAGCCTATAGTAAGAAGCTTAAGGGCAAGCTTCTTTAAAGGGGAGGGGTAATAAGACGATTATACTATCTTAGGTACTAGCTAGCTTTGCTAGCTAGCCTAGCGCTTTTATATAGAACGCTCGCGCAGTTATAAGAACTAGCTTATAATGCTCGGCTATACCTAGCCTAGCCTACGCTAATACTCTTAGACTAAGAGCCTTTATATATAAGCTGC